>JAGGEC010000134.1:0-21521 GCA_019155185.1 Beaufortia kweichowensis | reverse complement strand
ATAGAGAGATATCTTTTATCAGTATTCGCTTTTTTGTGACGCTATAGTTGCGCCACAGTCGCGACTGTGGAACGCGGCGCTTAATGAGAGTATTATCTCCACCGTTTCATTAATACGCTGCACACGCTGGGTCCGCTGTATTGTAATATATGACCTCCACGTATTGCATGATCTTTTAACTGCGGTATTTTATTCCGGTTGTTATATGCCTTGTTATTCTTTTGTATTTTATCTTGTATGGCTTGCTACACGGTATTTTTACGTCTGTTATATAATTTCACCAGCGAGTTGTATCACGGTATCACAACTTTGTATGTGAAGAATACCACTTGGCCTGCATTGTCCAGACAATTGTGCTGCTTTGCAATCTTTATTTTGCTTTGGTTTCTATAACTGTGTGATGAAACGATACCTATGGCTTTCCAAAAATGTGGTGTTTTTGTTACGGCATGGGCATTGTGGTTTTAGTGGTCAGTAATAATTATTTTTACTATTATTCATGTGATACATTTGTTATCAATAGGTGTCTTTGTGTTATCGGCATGAGTTATGCCCATCAGTTCTAATGTAGTCTAGTGCTATGGTGCTTTGCACAATACATGCTAACAATTCTTTACGATTATCTTTCAGGAATTTGAATCTGCATGGCTTTACAAAACAGCTGCGGGTAAAAGACAAGGACGCCGCTCTCGTCGGAATAAAGAGACGCTCCTTCTGCAAAGGAGCATGTCCGCCAGTTGGCGGCACCTCGTCCCGCTGAAGATGTTGAGGACACTTGAGGACCTGCCTAGGGTGGTTTGAAACCAAGGCCCTGGCAGACCTCAATAAGAAATATACACTAGGGAGCTTCTGGATGCTGAATCGCTCATGGAGCTCTAGGTTCAAAGCGCAGTACATCAGCGCAGGCTTACGCCCCCGTGGCTAGGACCCTCACTAAAGATGGTAATTCTGGAACTGCGGAGACGACTTCTAGTAATAATGATGCGCTTTGATCGCTATGCTTCCACAAAGACATGTTTCTATGTAATTCAACTGCACAATTAATGTGAGATTTTTCCCCCATCTGCCAGGAGAAGAGATCTCGTGATAGTGAAAGCTGCTCAGAAGCTCGCGTATTCCTCAGGGGAAAAAGGCAGACAGTTCTCCTAATTGGCCTCTTCCGCTTTGCCTGATCAGCCTGAAGATGTCGCTGAGGCCGAAGTTCGAGCCCCGCCACCGACGGAGAGGACGCCTCGCCCGGCGCAAGCGCGGAGGTCGATTTCCACGCCTGCGCATAAAAGGAGCCCGCAAGTGTCTTTGTGTAGCGGCCACAAGAGCGCCGCCTCCGAAGCCGCCTGTTCGCCCGCTGAGGGAATACAGTGACTTGAACTGGCTTCGTCCTCAGAGCCGCAAAAGCGACACGCTGGTTTTCCCGCCAAACACACCGCTGAAGCTACCGAACGGCGTAAAGGCAGGATGGCCTTTGGCCACTCGCCGGGCTTCCTACCGCATGCCGCCACCGAATCGGGCGATGATTAAGATGCATGTTGCTGTTAATGCTCAGATAGCGCTTTTTAAGATTACCTTAAAAGTACAGTTCACATGTTTATTTTGCCTTTGGCTTTTTCCATTGACTCAAATCTATTCAGAGAGGTACAGGCAGACGCTTGTTCTCCTTGATTTTTTTTTGCACCGCAGTGTGTTGCGCTCTGACTGGAGATCATTAAGACCATATGTATCTTATATTTTGATTGATTTATTTAAAGGCTGTCTGGTAAAGTTCACAGACGGTGTTTGACAAGTTTTACACGCTTACATACGCTCATGACTTATTTGGCATCTAAAGAGGGATTTAGATATCACCACATTTCATCCTAATCCGGCTAAGTCTGGCCAACAGGAAAGAGCGCTGTACATGTTTCGCTTATCTTATCGCAGTGTCTCTCAGACTGTACAATGATTTATTGTTTGCTGAGTAATACAGAAGCTAAAGGGCTTTAAAAAGCAACAACCGCATTATTAAATAACAATGGCGATGTTTGTTAAAAACAGAATCACAATTCGATTCTTTCTTTGGAAAGGAAAATTCCCTGTGTATTTTCAGATGCAATGTCTAAAATATGTCGTCAGTCACTGAAGTAATGTTCTAAGAAATGAATGCTGTGTGTCATATGTAGGCATGGACGGCCTTCATGTTTGAATATGACAATGGATTCAACTGTGAACTAAAATCCCTCGAATACATGGAACCCATGAGCCGTTAACTGTATGTTGCTGTGTTCAAATCTAATGCAATGTGTATGACTTTAGGTTTTTTTTTTTGTTTTTTGTATTAACATTAAGATATGGGAGAGAATCAGTTGATGCTAGACTTACTGAAGATGGCTTTTTGCACTCAGTCAGGCGTGACGCCCTGCTGGCTTGACACTGGTCAACACCTTTTTGTTCTAAAGCTGTTGCCCAGACGCTTTTCTGGAAAGAGCCGGCGGTATTGTGGTTCATTGATGTGCTTGAAAGGAAATTTTCAGATGCAATAAATAAATAAATGACATCTTTCTGAGGTGCCTCTGTCCACCATAAGGGGTTCTAATGTGATGGAATGTATTAAGCGTGGCTCTTTGTTTCATGCTACATTCTTAGTGACATCACAGAATAGAATCTTTTGCACTATGTTGCAATTCACTGTTCAAATGAAGATTAGATGTAAACAAACATGTTTGTTTTGCTTTAGCCGCTTATGTGACTGCAGAAATGAAGTGAGAAACAGGTGGTGTTCTTTTAAGGACATGTTTTATTTGTAAAGTACAAACTCGCCTGTCATATAATGTGCAATTAAATCACAGGCTTTGATAAGCTCAACCTTTTCTGTATAAACAGCAACTGATTTCATGTAGAAATGTTCCTAAATGTAGACGGTAGAAACGGTACTAAATGTAAGTGTAGAAATGTGTTTTACATTTTCATAAACAGTGCTATTCAAAAGTGCAACAGTTCAATTCAGATCAAAGTGGCCAAAATAACTTTTCAAAGTTAAATAGGCAAAATCATAGCAGAAGGCATATATAGGCTACTTTATTGTTCTACACACACCCTGGCTACATATCACTGGCTATGTGTGATATTCATGTGTATATAAAGTGCTTAACCAATGTATTAGAGCACTCGGCCATAATAAAAAGAAAACACAAACAGTAATCGGTCAAAAACTTGTCTAAAACAAAAAAATTTATTGTTGTGTTCATTGGGCAAATAGCAAATTAAAACAACGAAATAGTCTGTATTCGCATTTTGTTATACCCAGATTTTAGCTGGCACATTCAGCTTCTCTCAGAAGTCAGGAATTAAGGACTGCAAGTACGCTTACCAGTCAAAGGCTTTCATACAATTGATAGAAGTGTTTCATGATCTTCAAAATCTTTTATCTGAAGGTGTACATTTCAATGTTTGAACTGAATGTCATAGACAAAATGTAATTCTGCCAACATATTCTTTTGCATTTGAAAACTAAAATCGTATTTAAAAAAACAAAAAAAAACATTTGAAATGGATTACTAGGACCAAATAATGAATAAAAAGCCACCAATAAGAGTCCAGCAAAGATGGAAATTCCTTCAGTGCTGTTTAAAAAGCTTCCTCAAGAAACTGGATGATAAGAGAGTAAGACTGTACAAATTCCAGTCAAATGGTGGCTACTTTTGAGGATGCTGAAATAAAACATGGTGTTTATTTGTTTTGGATGTTGGACGCAACATAATTCCCGCAGTTTTAATTGTGTTATTTCATGGTTTTGAGGAGTTTGCTACTGATATTCTAAAATGTGTGTGTGGGGGACTACTAAACAACAGTGAGTAAGTGTTTCTAAACCTTTGCTTGGTAGTGTAAATAACTGTAACTGGGCATGTGAATAAAAACAATAATGTGCTTTACTATTTCTTATTTTGCCTGTCGTGGTTAAAACAGCACTATTTAACAATGTGTGCTATTTAACAATTAAATAGCACACACACACATACTGATGGATTAACCATTACCATAGAAACATGATTTTAGAATGTATTCGGAGTGGCTCAATTGTAATAAACTTGCTCAGTACTGTATCTATGGTGATATACGCCACACACCCGCATATATATATATATTTTTCCCTCAATTTCTCCTATTCTGTTTTATACTTCTATAAACATTTTCCCGCTTTTGTTTACAAAGGCCGCCTGCTACTAACATTCGGCGACGTAAAGTTAAAGGTCCGACTGCCTGAGTGCCTCCCACGCGCGCTTCTGATGGTCCGGGTAACGTAGCGACAACCAATGACAGACAGCTGTCGCCTCACGTGAGCGGACTTGTTCGGCTTTTACAGATTCGGTCTTTAATGTAGTTACTGTACATACAGCTAGCTTGCACGCACATTACCAACTGCACATTGATATGCGTATTTGCCTGATACTGGGATAAACTGCTTTGGCGCTGAACGCTGCATTCACAAACACGCTTAGGCCTAATTTCTAGCTGCCAGGTAAGCAAACTTGACAATGTCCCGAGCGACAAAAGACAACAAAGCGTCCAAAATCATCGCAATAAGATTATGTGACAACGAAAGTGACGCCAGAAGTCTTCTTTCTTTATTTCGCAAGCATTACACGGTTTCGCTGATTGTAGATAGTAAACCTGGTTCTCGGGTGGACTGATTAGCGGTTGTGTAAACACGGTTTAACTGGAAATTCATTTCTTTTCTATTTCCTTTATATATAGAGAGATATCTTTTATCATATTCGGCTTTTGTGACGTTATGCTTTCGCGCGCCACAGTCGCGACTGTGGAACGCGGCGCTTAAGGAGAGACATTCCACCAAGTCATTAATACGCCACACGCGTGTATGCAATGTAAGAGACAAACAAAGAACCTTAAACCTACTTTAGTTATACCGCGATTCATTTTCGTATTAGATTGCGTGTTTTATTTAGATTCCTATTGTTATATGACCTCCTATTGTTATTCTTAACTGTACATGTATTTTATTCTGTTTGTTGCTTGTTATGTTTTGTATTACTTCTATGGCTTTTACACGGTCTACATATAATTTCACCGCGAAGTTGTATCACGTATCACAACTTTGTATGTGAAGAATACTACTTGGCCTGCGCGTCCAGACAATTGTGCTGCTTCCAATCTTTTATTTTTGCTTTGGTTTCTATACTGTGTGATGAACGATACCCATGGCTTTCCAAAAATGTGGTGTTTTTGTTACGCATGGGCATTGTGGTTTTAGTGGTCAGTAATAATTACTTTTACTATTATTCATGTGATACATTTGTTATCAATAGGTGTCTTTGTGTTATCGGCATGAGTTATGCCCATCAGTTCTACGGTAGTCTAGTGCTATGGTGCTTTGCACAATACATGCTAACAGTTCTTTACGATTATCTTCAGGAATTTGAATCTGCATGGCTTTTACAAAACAGCTGCGGTAAAAGACAAGGACGCCATTCCTCCTCGCGGAATAAAGAGACGCTCCTTCTGCAAAGGAGCATGTCCGCCAGTTGGCGGCACCTCGTCCCGCTGAAGATGCTGAGGACACTTGAGGACCTGCCTAGGTGGTTTGAAACCAAGGCCCTGGCAGACCTCAATAAGAAATATACACTAGGGAGCTTCTGGATGCTGAATCGCTCATGGAGCCTAGGTTCAAAGCGCAGTACATCAGCGCAGGCGACGCCCCCGTGGCTAGGACCCGACTAAAGATGGTAATTCTGGAATCCGTGAGACGCACTCTAGTAATAATGATGCGCTTTGATCGCTATGCTTCCACAAAGACATGTTTCTATGTAATTCAACTGCACAATTAATGTGAGATTTTTTCCCCCATCTGCCAGGAGAAGAGATCTCGTGATAGTGAAAGCGCTCAGAAGCTCGCGATTCCTCAGGGGAAAAGGCAGACAGTTCTCCTAATTGGCCTCTTCCGCTTTGCCTGATCAGCCTGAAGATGTCGCTGAGGCCGAAGTTCGAGCCCCGCCACCGACGGAGAGGACGCCCTCGCCCGCGCGCAGCGCGAGGTCGCGATTTCCACGCCTGCGCATAAAGGAGCCCGCAAGTGTCTTTGTGTAGCGCCACAAGAGCGCCGCCTCCTCCGAAGCGCCTGTTCGCCTCGCTGAGGGAATACAGTGACTTGAACTGGCTCGTCCCTCAGAGCCGCAAAAGCGACACGCTGGTTTTCCGCCAAACACACCGCTGAAGCTACCGAACGGCGTAAGGCAGGATGGCCTTTGGCCACTCGCGCCGGGCTTCCGCCGCATGCCGCTACCGACCGGGCGATGATTAAGATGCATGTTGCTGTTAATGCTCAGACAGCGCTTCTTTTAAGATTACCTTAAAAGTACAGTTCACATGTTTATTTTGCCTTTGGCTTTTTCCATTGACTCAAATCTATTCAGAGAGGTACAGGCAGACGCTTGTTCTCCTTGATTTTTTTGCACCGCGTGTGTTGCGCTCTGACTGGAGATCATTAAGACCATATGTATCTTATATTTTGATTGATTTATTTAAAGGCTGTCTGGTAAAGTTCACAGACGGTGTTTGACAAGTTTTACACGCTTACATAATGCTCATGACTTATTTGGCATCTAAAGAGGGATTTAGATATCACCACATTTCATCCTAATCCGGGTCTGGCCAACAGGAAAGAGCTGTACATGTTTCGCTTATCTTATCGCGGTGTCTCTCAGACTGTACAATGATTTATTGTTTGCTGAGTAATACAGAAGCTAAAGGGCTTTAAAAGCAACAACCGCATTATTAAATAACAATGGCGATGTTTGTTAAAAACAGAATCACAATTCGATTCTTTTCTTGGAAAGGAAAATTCCCTGTGTATTTTCAGATGCAATGTCTAAAATATGTCGTCAGTCACTGAAGTAATGTTCTAAGAAATGAATGCTGTGTGTCATATGTAGGCATGGACGGCCTTCATGTTTGAATATGACAATGGATTCAACTGTGAACGAAATCCCTCGAATACATGGAACTCCATGAGCCGCTAACTGTATGTTGCTGTGTTCAAATCTAATGCAATGTGTATGACTTTAGGTTTTTTTTTTTTTTTTTTGTATTAACATTAAGATATGGGAGAGAATCAGTTGATGCTAGACTTACTGAAGATGGCTTTTTGCACTCAGTCAGGCGGACGCCCTGCTGGCTTGACACTGGTCAACACCTTCTTTGTTCTAAAGCTGTTGCCCAGACGCTTTTCTGGAAAGAGCCGAAGTGTATTGTGGTTCATTGATGTGCTTGAAAGGAAATTTTCAGATGCAATAAATAAATAAATGACATCTTTCTGAGGTGCCTCTGTCCACCATAAGGGGTTCTAATGTGATGGAATGTATTGGGCGTGGCTCTCTTTGTTTCATGCTACATTCTTAGTGACATCACAGAATAGAATCTTTTGCACTATGTTGCAATTCACTGTTCAAATGAAGATTAGATGTAAACAAACATGTTTGTTTTGCTTTTAGCCGCTTATGTGACTGCAGAAATGAAGTGAGAAACAGGTGGTGTTCTTTTTAAGGACATGTTTTATTTGTAAAGTACAAACTCGCCTGTCATATAATGTGCAATTAAATCACAGGCTTTGATAAGCTCAACCTTTTCTGTATAAACAGCAACTGATTTCATGTAGAAATGTTCCTAAATGTAGACGGTAGAAACGGTACTAAATGTAAGTGTAGAAATGTGTTTTACATTTTCATAAACAGTGCTATTCAAAAGTGCAACAGTTCAATTCAGATCAAAGTGGCCAAAATAACTTTTCAAAGTTAAATAGGCAAAATCATAGCAGAAGGCATATATAGGCTACTTTATTGTTCTACACACACCCTGGCTACATATCACTGGCTATGTGTGATATTCATGTGTATATAAAGTGCTTAACCAATGTATTAGAGCACTCGCCATAATAAAAAGAAAACACAAACAGTAATCGGTCAAAAACTTGTCTAAAACAAAAAATTTTATTGTTGTGTTCATTGGGCAAATAGCAAATTAAAACAACGAAATAGTCTGTATTCGCATTTTTGTTATACCCAGATTTTAGCTGGCACATTCAGCTTCTCTCAGAAGTCAGGAATTAAGGACTGCAAGTACGCTTACCAGTCAAAGGCTTTCATACAATTGATAGAAGTGTTTCTCATGATCTTCAAAATCTTTTTTATCTGAAGGTGTACATTTCAATGTTTGAACTGAATGTCATAGACAAAATGTAATTCTGCCAACATTTTCTTTTGCATTTGAAAACTAAAATCGTATTTAAAAAAAAAAAAAAAAAAAACATTTGAAATGGATTACTAGGACCAAATAATGAATAAAAGCCACCAATAAGAGTCCAGCAAAGATGGAAATTCCTTCAGTGCTGTTTAAAAAGCTTCCTCAAGAAACTGGATGATAAGAGAGTAAGACTGTACAAATTCCAGTCAAATGGTGGCTACTTTTGAGGATGCTGAAATAAAACATGGTGTTTATTTGTTTTGGATGTTGGACGCAACATAATTCCCGCAGTTTTAATTGTGTTATTTCATGGTTTTGAGGAGTTTGCTACTGATATTCTAAAATGTGTGTGTGGGGACTAAACAACAGTGAGTAAGTGTTTCTAAACCTTTGCTTGGTAGTGTAAATAACTGTAACTGGGCATGTGAATAAAAACAATAATGTGCTTTACTATTTCTTATTTTGCCTGTCGTGTTAAAACAGCACCATTTATCACAATGTGTGCTATTTAACAATTAAATAGCACACACACACATACTGATGGATTAACCATTACCATAGAAACATGATTTTAGAATGTATTCGGGAGTGGCTCAATTGTAATAAACTTGCTCAGTACTGTATCTATGGTGATATACGCCACACACCCGCATATATATATATATTTCCCCCGAATTCTCCTCCTATTCTGTTTTATACTTCTATAAACATTTTCCCGCTTTTGTTTACAAAGGCCGCCTGCTACTAACATTCGGCGACGTAAAGTTAAAGGTCCGACTGCCTGAGTGCCTCCCACGCGCGCTTGGATGGTCCGGGTAACGAGCGACAACCAATGACAGACAGCTGTCGCCTCACGCGCGCGGACTTGTTCGGGCTTTACAGATTCGGTCTTTAATGTAGTTACTGTACATACAGCTAGCTTGCACGCACATTACCAACCAACACATTGATATGCGATTTGCCTGATACTGGGATAAACTGCTTTGGCGCTGAACGCTGCATTCACAAACACGCTTAGGCCTAATTTCTAGCTGCCAGGTAAGCAAACTTGACAATGTCCCGAGCGACAAAAAAGACAACAAAGCGTCCAAAATCATCGTAATAAGATTATGTGACAACGAAAGTGACGCTGTAAGTCTTCTTTCTTTTATTTCAAGCACACAATGGTTTCGCTGATTGTAGATAGTAAACCTGGTTCTCGGTGGACTGATTAGCGGTTGTGTAAACACGGTTTAACTGGAAATTCATTTCTTTTTCTATTTCCTTTATATATAGAGAGATATCTTTTATCATATTCGGCTTTTGTGACGTTATGCTTTCGCAAGCGCCACAGTCGCGACTGTGGAACGCGGGGCGCTAAGGAGAGACATTCCACCAAGTCATTAATACGCCACACGCGTATGCAATGTAAGAGACAAACAAAGAACCTTAAACCTACTTTAGTTATACCGCGATTCATTTTCGTATTAGATTGCGTGTTTTATTTAGATTCCTATTGTTATATGACCTCCTATTGTTATTCTTAACTGTACATGTATTTTATTCTGTTTGTTGCTTGTTATGTTTTGTATTACTTCTATGGCTTTTACACGGTTCACATATAATTTCACCGCGAAGTTGTATTGTATCACTGTATCACAACTTTGTATGTGAAGAATACTACTTGGCCTGCGTGTCCAGACAATTGTGCTGCTTCCAATCTTTTTATTTTGCTTTGGTTTCTATACTGTGTGATGAAACGATACCTATGGCTTTCCAAAAATGTGGTGTTTTTGTTACGCATGGGCATTGTGGTTTTAGTGGTCAGTAATAATTACTTTTACTATTATTCATGTGATACATTTGTTATCAATAGGTGTCTTTGTGTTATCGGCATGAGTTATGCCCATCAGTTCTACGCGTAGTCTAGTGCTATGGTGCTTTGCACAATACATGCTAACAGTTCTTTACGATTATCTTCAGGAATTTGAATCTGCATGGCTTTTACAAAACAGCTGCGTGGTAAAAGACAAGGACGCCATCCTCCTCGTGGAATAAAGAGACGCTCCTTCTGCAAAGGAGCATGTCCGCCAGTTGGCGGCACCTCGTCCCGGCTGAAGATGCTGAGGACACTTGAGGACCTGCCTAGGTGGTTTGAAACCAAGGCCCTGGCAGACCTCAATAAGAAATATACACTAGGGAGCTTCTGGATGCTGAATCGCTCATGGAGCCTAGGTTCAAAGCGCAGTACATCAGCGCAGGCGACGCCCCCGCGGCTAGGACCCGACTAAAGATGGTAATTCTGGAATCCGCGAGACGCACTCTAGTAATAATGATGCGCTTTGATCGCTATGCTTCCACAAAGACATGTTTCTATGTAATTCAACTGCACAATTAATGTGAGATTTTTTCCCCCCATCTGCCAGGAGAAGAGATCTCGTGATAGTGAAAGCGCTCAGAAGCTCGCGCGACCCTCAGGGGAAAAGGCAGACAGTTCTCCTAATTGGCCTCTTCCGCTTTGCCTGATCAGCCTGAAGATGTCGCTGAGGCCGAAGTTCGAGCCCCGCCACCGACGGAGAGGACGCCTCGCCCGGCGCAGCGCGTGAGGTCGATTTCCACGCCTGCGCATAAAGGAGCCCGCAAGTGTCTTTGTGTAGCGCCACAAGAGCGCCCTCCTCCGAAGCGCCTGTTCGCCCGCTGGAGGGAATACAGTGACTTGAACTGGCTCGTCCTCAGAGCCGCAAAAGCGACACGCTGGTTTTCCCGCCAAACACACCGCTGAAGCTACCGAACGGCGTAAGGCAGGATGGCCTTTGGCCACTCGCCGGGCTTCACCGCATGCCGCTACCGACCGGGCGATGATTAAGATGCATGTTGCTGTTAATGCTCAGACAGCGCTTTTTAAGATTACCTTAAAAGTACAGTTCACATGTTTATTTTGCCTTTGGCTTTTTCCATTGACTCAAATCTATTCAGAGAGGTACAGGCAGACGCTTGTTCTCCTTGATTTTTTTTTTGCACCGTGTGTGTGTTGCGCTCTGACTGGAGATCATTAAGACCATATGTATCTTATATTTTGATTGATTTATTTAAAGGCTGTCTGGTAAAGTTCACAGACGGTGTTTGACAAGTTTTACACGCTTACATACGCTCATGACTTATTTGGCATCTAAAGAGGGATTTAGATATCACCACATTTCATCCTAATCCGGCTGTCTGGCCAACAGGAAAGAGCTGCTACATGTTTCGCTTATCTTATCGCGGTGTCTCTCAGACTGTACAATGATTTATTGTTTGCTGAGTAATACAGAAGCTAAAGGGCTTTAAAAAGCAACAACCGCACATTAAATAACAATGGCGATGTTTGTTAAAAAACAGAATCACAATTCGATTCTTTTCTTGGAAAGGAAAATTCCCTGTGTATTTTCAGATGCAATGTCTAAAATATGTCGTCAGTCACTGAAGTAATGTTCTAAGAAATGAATGCTGTGTGTCATATGTAGGCATGGACGGCCTTCATGTTTGAATATGACAATGGATTCAACTGTGAACGAAATCCCTCGGAATACATGGAACTCCATGAGCCGTTAACTGTATGTTGCTGTGTTCAAATCTAATGCAATGTGTATGACTTTAGGGTTTTTTTTTTTTTTTTTTGTATTAACATTAAGATATGGGAGAGAATCAGTTGATGCTAGACTTACTGAAGATGGCTTTTTTGCACTCAGTCAGGCGTGACGTCCTGCTGGCTTGACACTGGTCAACACCTTCTTTGTTCTAAAGCTGTTGCCCAGACGCTTTTCTGGAAAGAGCCGGGCGTGTATTGTGGTTCATTGATGTGCTTGAAAGGAAATTTTCAGATGCAATAAATAAATAAATGACATCTTTCTGAGGTGCCTCTGTCCACCATAAGGGGTTCTAATGTGATGGAATGTATTGGGCGTGGCTCTCTTTGTTTCATGCTACATTCTTAGTGACATCACAGAATAGAATCTTTTTGCACTATGTTGCAATTCACTGTTCAAATGAAGATTAGATGTAAACAAACATGTTTGTTTTGCTTTAGCCGTTTATGTGACTGCAGAAATGAAGTGAGAAACAGGTGGTGTTCTTTTAAGGACATGTTTTATTTGTAAAGTACAAACTCGTCTGTCATATAATGTGCAATTAAATCACAGGCTTTGATAAGCTCAACCTTTTCTGTATAAACAGCAACTGATTTCATGTAGAAATGTTCCTAAATGTAGACGGTAGAAACGGTACTAAATGTAAGTGTAGAAATGTGTTTTACATTTTCATAAACAGTGCTATTCAAAAGTGCAACAGTTCAATTCAGATCAAAGTGGCCAAAATAACTTTTCAAAGTTAAATAGGCAAAATCATAGCAGAAGGCATATATAGGCTACTTTATTGTTCTACACACACCCTGGCTACATATCACTGGCTATGTGTGATATTCATGTGTATATAAAGTGCTTAACCAATGTATTAGAGCACTCGTCATAATAAAAAGAAAACACAAACAGTAATCGGTCAAAAACTTGTCTAAAACAAAAAAAATTTATTGTTGTGTTCATTGGGCAAATAGCAAATTAAAACAACGAAATAGTCTGTATTCGCATTTTGTTATACCCAGATTTTAGCTGGCACATTCAGCTTCTCTCAGAAGTCAGGAATTAAGGACTGCAAGTACGCTACCAGTCAAAGGCTTTCATACAATTGATAGAAGTGTTTCTCATGATCTTCAAAATCTTTTATCTGAAGGTGTACATTTCAATGTTTGAACTGAATGTCATAGACAAAAATGTAATTCTGCCAACATATTCTTTTGCATTTGAAAACTAAAATCGTATTTAAAAAAACAAAAAAAACATTTGAAATGGATTACTAGGACCAAATAATGAATAAAAAGCCACCAATAAGAGTCCAGCAAAGATGGAAATTCCTTCAGTGCTGTTTAAAAAGCTTCCTCAAGAAACTGGATGATAAGAGAGTAAGACTGTACAAATTCCAGTCAAATGGTGGCTACTTTTGAGGATGCTGAAATAAAACATGGTGTTTATTTGTTTTGGATGTTGGACGCAACATAATTCCCGCAGTTTTAATTGTGTTATTTCATGGTTTTGAGGAGTTTGCTACTGATATTCTAAAATGTGTGTGGGGGGGGGACTAAACAACAGTGAGTAAGTGTTTCTAAACCTTTGCTTGGTAGTGTAAATAACTGTAACTGGGCATGTGAATAAAAAACAATAATGTGCTTTACTATTTCTTATTTTGCCTGTCGTGGTTAAAACAGCACCATTTAACAATGTGTGCTATTTAACAATTAAATAGCACAATACACACATACTGATGGATTAACCATTACCATAGAAACATGATTTTAGAATGTATTCGGGAGTGGCTCAATTGTAATAAACTTGCTCAGTACTGTATCTATGGTGATATACGTCACACACCCGCATATATATATATATTTCCCCGAATTTCTCCTATTCTGTTTTATACTTCTATAAACATTTTCCCGTTTTGTTTACAAAGGCCGCCTGCTACTAACATTCGGGCGACGTAAAGTTAAAGGTCCGACTGCCTGAGTGCCTCCCACGCATGCGCTTGGATGGTCCGGGTAACGTAGCGACAACCAATGACAGACAGCTGTCGCCTCACGCGGCGCGACTTGTTCGGGCTTTACAGATTCGGTCTTTAATGTAGTTACTGTACATACAGCTAGCTTGCACGCACATTACCAACTGCACATTGATATGCGTATTTGCCTGATACTGGGATAAACTGCTTTGGCGCTGAACGCTGCATTCACAAACACGCTTAGGCCTAATTTCTAGCTGCCAGGTAAGCAAACTTGACAATGTCCCGAGCGACAAAAAAGACAACAAAGCGTCCAAAATCATCGCAATAAGATTATGTGACAACGAAAGTGACGCTGTAAGTCTTCTTTCTTTATTTCTCAAGCACACGGTTTCGCTGATTGTAGATAGTAAACCTGGTTCTCGGGTGGACTGATTAGCCGGTTGTGTAAACACGGTTTAACTGGAAATTCATTTCTTTTCTATTTCCTTTATATATAGAGAGATATCTTTATCATATTCGGCTTTTGTGACGTTATGCTTCGGTGCGCGCCACAGTCGACTGTGGAACGCTGGCGCTAAGGAGAGACATTCCACCAAGTCATTAATACGCCACACGCGCATATGCAATGTAAGAGACAAACAAAGAACCTTAAACCTACTTTAGTTATACCGTGATTCATTTTCGTATTAGATTGCGTGTTTTATTTAGATTCCTATTGTTATATGACCTCCTATTGTTATTCTTAACTGTACATGTATTTTATTCTGTTTGTTGCTTGTTATGTTTTGTATTACTTCTATGGCTTTTACACGGTCTACATATAATTTCACTGCGAGTTGTATCACGTATCACAACTTTGTATGTGAAGAATACTACTTGGCCTGCGTGTCCAGACAATTGTGCTGCTTCCAATCTTTTATTTTTGCTTTGGTTTCTATACTGTGTGATGAAACGATACCTATGGCTTTCCAAAATGTGGTGTTTTTGTTACGCATGGGCATTGTGGTTTTAGTGGTCAGTAATAATTACTTTACTATTATTCATGTGATACATTTGTTATCAATAGGTGTCTTTGTGTTATCGGCATGAGTTTTATGCCCATCAGTTCTACGTAGTCTAGTGCTATGGTGCTTTGCACAATACATGCTAACAGTTCTTTACGATTATCTTTCAGGAATTTGAATCTGCATGGCTTTTACAAAACAGCTGCGGTAAAAGACAAGGACGCCATTCCTCTCGTGGAATAAAGAGACGCTCCTTCTGCAAAGGAGCATGTCCGCCAGTTGGCGGCACCTCGGTCCCGCTGAAGATGCTGAGGACACTTGAGGACCTGCCTAGGTGGTTTGAAACCAAGGCCCTGGCAGACCTCAATAAGAAATATACACTAGGGAGCTTCTGGATGCTGAATCGCTCATGGAGCCTAGGTTCAAAGCGCAGTACATCAGCGCAGGCGACGCCCCCGCGGCTAGGACCCGACTAAAGATGGTAATTCTGGAATCCGTGAGACGTGACTCTAGTAATAATGATGCTTTGATCGCTATGCTTCCACAAAGACATGTTTCTATGTAATTCAACTGCACAATTAATGTGAGATTTTTCCCCATCTGCCAGGAGAAGAGATCTCGATAGTGAAAGCGCTCAGAAGCTCGCGACCCTCAGGGGAAAAGGCAGACAGTTCTCCTAATTGGCCTCTTCCGCTTTGCCTGATCAGCCTGAAGATGTCGCGGAGGCCGAAGTTCGAGCCCCGCCACCGACGGAGAGGACGCCCTCGCCCGGCGCGCAGTGCGTGAGGTCGCATTTCCACGCCTGCGCATACAAAGGAGCCCGCAGTGTCTTTGTGTAGCGCCACAAGAGCGCTTCGCCTCCGAAAGGCCTGTTCGCCGCCGAGGGAATACAGTGACTTGAACTGGCTCGGCCCTCAGAGCCGCAAAAGCGACACGCTGGTTTTCCCGCCAAACACACCGCTGAAGCTACCGAACGGCGTAAGGCAGGATGGCCTTGGCCACTCGCTGCCGGGGCTTCGCCGGCATGCCGCCACCGACCGCCGATGATTAAGATGCATGTTGCTGTTAATGCTCAGACAGCGCTTTTAAGATTACCTTAAAAGTACAGTTCACATGTTTATTTTGCCTTTGGCTTTTTCCATTGACTCAAATCTATTCAGAGAGGTACAGGCAGACGCTTTGTTCTCCTTGATTTTTTTGCACCGTGTGTGTTGCGCTTCTGACTGGAGATCATTAAGACCATATGTATCTTATATTTTGATTGATTTATTTAAAGGCTGTCTGGTAAAGTTCACAGACGGTGTTTGACAAGTTTTACACGCTTACATACGCTCATGACTTATTTGGCATCTAAAGAGGGATTTAGATATCACCACATTTCATCCTAATCCGAAGGTCTGGCCAACAGGAAAGAGCTGTACATGTTTCGCTTATCTTATCGTGGTGTCTCTCAGACTGTACAATGATTTATTGTTTGCTGAGTAATACAGAAGCTAAAGGGGTTTTAAAAGCAACAACCGCATTACATTAAATAACAATGGCGATGTTTGTTAAAAACAGAATCACAATTCGATTCTTTTCTTGGAAAGGAAAATTCCCTGTGTATTTTCAGATGCAATGTCTAAAATATGTCGTCAGTCACTGAAGTAATGTTCTAAGAAATGAATGCTGTGTGTCATATGTAGGCATGGACGGCCTTCATGTTTGAATATGACAATGGATTCAACTGTGAACGAAATCCCTCGAATACATGGAACTCCATGAGCCGTTAACTGTATGTTGCTGTGTTCAAATCTAATGCAATGTGTATGACTTTAGGGGTTTTTTTTTTTTGTATTAACATTAAGATATGGGAGAGAATCAGTTGATGCTAGACTTACTGAAGATGGCTTTTTGCACTCAGTCAGGCGGACGTCCTGCTGGCTTGACACTGGTCAACACCTTCTTTGTTCTAAAGCTGTTGCCCAGACGCTTTTCTGGAAAGAGCCAAGTGTATTGTGGTTCATTGATGTGCTTGAAAGGAAATTTTCAGATGCAATAAATAAATAAATGACATCTTTCTGAGGTGCCTCTGTCCACCATAAGGGGTTCTA
Source organism: Beaufortia kweichowensis (assembly GCA_019155185.1). NCBI lineage: Eukaryota > Metazoa > Chordata > Actinopteri > Cypriniformes > Gastromyzontidae > Beaufortia > Beaufortia kweichowensis. The sequence continues at coordinate 4,627 of JAGGEC010000134.1, read as the reverse complement.
ATGTGATGGAATGTATTGGGCGTGGCTCTCTTTGTTTCATGCTACATTCTTAGTGACATCACAGAATAGAATCTTTTGCACTATGTTGCAATTCACTGTTCAAATGAAGATTAGATGTAAACAAACATGTTTGTTTTGCTTTAGCCGTTTATGTGACTGCAGAAATGAAGTGAGAAACAGGTGGTGTTCTTTTAAGGACATGTTTTATTTGTAAAGTACAAACTCGTCTGTCATATAATGTGCAATTAAATCACAGGCTTTGATAAGCTCAACCTTTTCTGTATAAACAGCAACTGATTTCATGTAGAAATGTTCCTAAATGTAGACGGTAGAAACGGTACTAAATGTAAGTGTAGAAATGTGTTTTACATTTTCATAAACAGTGCTATTCAAAAGTGCAACAGTTCAATTCAGATCAAAGTGGCCAAAATAACTTTTCAAAGTTAAATAGGCAAAATCATAGCAGAAGGCATATATAGGCTACTTTATTGTTCTACACACACCCTGGCTACATATCACTGGCTATGTGTGATATTCATGTGTATATAAAGTGCTTAACCAATGTATTAGAGCACTCGCCATAATAAAAAAGAAAACACAAACAGTAATCGGTCAAAACTTGTCTAAAACAAAAAAATTTATTGTTGTGTTCATTGGGCAAATAGCAAATTAAAACAACGAAATAGTCTGTATTCGCATTTTGTTATACCCAGATTTTAGCTGGCACATTCAGCTTCTCTCAGAAGTCAGGAATTAAGGACTGCAAGTACGCTTACCAGTCAAAGGCTTTCATACAATTGATAGAAGTGTTTCTCATGATCTTCAAAATCTTTTTATCTGAAGGTGTACATTTCAATGTTTGAACTGAATGTCATAGACAAAATGTAATTCTGCCAACATATTCTTTTGCATTTGAAAACTAAAATCGTATTTAAAAAAAAAAAACACAAAAACATTTGAAATGGATTACTAGGACCAAATAATGAATAAAAGCCACCAATAAGAGTCCAGCAAAGATGGAAATTCCTTCAGTGCTGTTTAAAAAGCTTCCTCAAGAAACTGGATGATAAGAGAGTAAGACTGTACAAATTCCAGTCAAATGGTGGCTACTTTTGAGGATGCTGAAATAAAACATGGTGTTTATTTGTTTTGGATGTTGGACGCAACATAATTCCCGCAGTTTTAATTGTGTTATTTCATGGTTTTGAGGAGTTTGCTACTGATATTCTAAAATGTGTGTGTGTGGGGACTAAACAACAGTGAGTAAGTGTTTCTAAACCTTTGCTTGGTAGTGTAAATAACTGTAACTGGGCATGTGAATAAAAAAACAATAATGTGCTTTACTATTTCTTATTTTGCCTGTCGTGTTAAAACAGCACCATTTAACAATGTGTGCTATTTAACAATTAAATAGCACACACACACACATACTGATGGATTAACCATTACCATAGAAACATGATTTTAGAATGTATTCGGGAGTGGCTCAATTGTAATAAACTTGCTCAGTACTGTATCTATGGTGATATACGTCACACACCCGCATATATATCCCTCTATGGCATGCTGTTGCCCTCAGGCAACAAACTGCCTTTTTGGACCTCACAACGCCCCTTTAATTTTTTTTATAAAAAAAAATATATGTGTAATATAACCTGACATGTCTGTCCAATAAAATGAGGGGCTGAGGTGTTTGTGGTCTTTTGTTTGGGGGAGGGGCACTCCTTTCTGAAAGCCAAGCCACATGGGACGCATTGCCTTCAATTGGTAAGATAATTATTACTCTTTAACATGTTTAAATTAAAACAACTTTATATAAAAAATATATGCATGTACATCCGTATGTAAAAAAGTATGTTTGATTGTTTAAATACATATTTTGTTTTTATTTTTATATTAAAACTGTATTTTTTTGTTTGTTGCCTCAGGGCAACATTGTGCAGTTAGACCACTTTTGTTCACACAATATGTAAAAGTGGAGAGATGTGCTTGGATGCATATTTAGAACCATATGGTGCATTTAAGTCCTCTTTGGAAACTCTGAAAAGTCAAAGAATGTCCATAATGTTTGCAATTGATGATTTTTTTATTATTATTATTATTATTAGTATTATGTTGCCACAGATAATGATTGAAAAATGGCAAAGGTAGATACTACTGCAAGCCTTACCAGTAAAGCACCAGTAGTCAGTGTTTTTACTATCTACTTACAGGATACAATGGATACAAGAACATTTTATGGGCAGAAGAAACATGCTTGTGTAGTTAGGGTCATTCCTTCTGACAGTGAGGACAGTGAACTTGAGGAAAGTGACAATGAGGAGAGTGAGCTTGAGGAGAGTCAGGAAGACTGGATCCCTGAATCAGGTTTGAGAGACAGTTTGGAATTCAGGGGTCAGTCAGCAGAGTAACATGTGTGATTTATTAAAATAAATAGATTTATTTAGGTGTTGATAGTGGTGCCATAGAAACACATAATTCCCAGTCCAAGGACATGAACAGCTCCGAATATAACGGCAAGATTACTGTCAAGATTACTAATTATGTGGTGAATATGACACATATAACCTTCCTGCTTTCCTTTTTAGAAGAAAGCTTGTCTGTTGACAATGATACTGAGTCTGAGGATGAAGAAGTGGCGGAGGTTGAGGTTCCACGCCTACCCCGGTGGAAAACACTCCACAATGCACACTTCAGTGTGTACCCAGAATGGCAAGGTCTGCTTCCAAGATCTGATGACATCATGTCCCCCCTCCAGTACTTCAAGCTGTTTTTCTCTGAAGACATTCTGAAAGTTATTGTAGAGCAGTCAAATATATATGCAATACAATGTGATCCAAACAAGCCGCTTAATCTCACTATAAATGAATTGGAACAGTTCCTGGGTATCGCGGTATATGTGTCATTGTTTGGTTTACCAGGTACTCGCATGTTTTGGAACAAAGCCTGCAGAGTGTCCCAAGTAGCTAACACCATGACACTGAATAGATGGGAGGCTATCAAAAAACACCTGCACTTCAGTAATAATGAAGAGAGACAGCTGCATAATGATGATCCACTCCACAAGATCCAACCACTGGTCACTCATCTAACCTCAAAACTGATGTCAATCCCAATGAGTGAGAAGCTGGCTGTTGATGAGCAAATGGTCCCATTCAAGGGAAGAAATAGATTGAAGCAATACCTGCCATCAAAACCAAAGAAATGGGGCTACAAGATACTCATCTTGGCTGGCTCTGATGGTGTCCCGCACAATTTAGAAATCTACACAGGGAGAGTTGTACAACCCCCTGAGCTACCAGATGTCGGAGCAAGTGGCAATGTTGTCCTCCGCCTTGCCCAGCCTATACCCAAGCAAAAGAACTACAAACTTTTCTTTGACAACTGGTTTACGAGTGTACCTCTTGTGCTTACACTGGCTCAGCAGGGAATTCACTGCATTGGTACTGTTCGTGGCAACAGACTACCAGGCATCAACTTGATGTGTGATGCTGAGTTGAAGAGAGCAGGACGTGGATCTTTTGTAGAGAAGATGGCCATGGTTGGAGAAACAATGTTGCACGTTGTAAAGTGGTATGATAATCGCTCAGTGACACTTCTCAGTGATTACACTGGAGCCCACCCAGTCACTGAGGTTGACAGGTGGGATCGCAAGTCAAAGATGATCACCAAAGTCCCCTGCCCTGCTGTGGTAAAAGAATATAATAAGAATATGGGTGGGGTGGATCTGCTTGACTCACTGATTGCACTGTACCGGAACAAAATCAGATCAAAGAAGTGGTACCACCGGCTGGTGTTCCACTTAATGGATATGATCATTGTGACCACCTGGCTGCTCTACAGAAGAGATTGTGAAGGTACTGGCATGCGAAAGAATGAACATATGAAGCTGTATACCTTCAAATCCTACATTGCTGAAGCTCTATGCAAAAGTGGAAAGAACCTTGAGCGCAAGAAAGGCCGTCCCTCTTCCACAATTGCTGGTGAATATGAGCAAAAGAGGAGAAAAGGACCTGCTGCTCCAATTCCGATCTCTGATGTGCGCCTGGATGCCACAGCCCACTGGATAATTATGGCTGAAAAGAAAGGGAGATGCAAGGTACCAGGGTGCACAGGTACACCAAAAGCCAAGTGCCGGAAATGTGATGTCCACCTCTGTTTTACATCCACCAGCAATTGCTTTCTGAGGTTTCACACAGAATAGGAAACCTAAGTGTGCTTTGGCACACAAGTTGTTACTATAACCAATAACACACAAACATACCCGCACAGACACTTATTTGGATGTTGGTTTATGAAATGTAAGAAACGTTAATACACAAAATGTTGTAATTAGGGGCAGTTTGTTTATTTTATGTTTGTGATTGGTTGGAACAATTTGTTATTGTTGTTTGTTGAAATAAAACCTGTTCCAATACATATATTGTTTGTTTTCCTTATTCCACTTTTTAGAGAAAACCTTGGTGTTTTATTACCCTCATAGCACATTGTTGCCCTGAGGCAACAAACCAGTATCTGGTTCAGGGGTGGGGGGGAGACACTTTTTATGGTAGATATATTATCAGGGACCCCTAAGCTCCCAAACATAGGGTGAAATATTTTTTTCCCAAAAAAATAAAAATTCATG
>JAGGEC010000133.1:0-21879 GCA_019155185.1 Beaufortia kweichowensis | reverse complement strand
GGGGCAGTTGTAGCCTAGTGGTTAGAGAGTTGGACTTGCAACCAGAAAATTGCTGGTTCGATTCCCAGTACCAGCAGGAAACAACTGAGGTGCCCTTGAGCAAGACACCTTACCCCTAATCGCTCCCAGTGTCCATCCATCCATCCATCCATTTTCCTCCGCTTATCCGGGACCGGGTCGCGGGGGCAGCAGTCTAAGCAGGGACCAGCTTCCCTCTCCCCAGACACTTCCTCCAGCTCCTCCAATCCGAGGCGTTCCCAGGCCAGCCGAGAGACATAGTCCCTCCAGCGTGTTCTGGGTCTTCCCGGCCTCCTCCCGTGGGACATGCCCGAACACCTCCCTTGGAAGGCGGCCCAGGAGGCATCCAACAGATGCCCAAGCCACCTCAGCTGGCCTCCTCTCGATGTAGAGGAGCAGCGATCTACTCCGAAGCCCCCCGAAAGTGACCGAGCTCCCTGCTACCCTATCTCTAAGGATTTCCCAACCACTCCGAAGGAGGAAATCATTTCGTCATTGTATCCTGGATTCACTTTCGTGTCATGACCCAAAGCTCATGACCATAGGGTGAGAGTAGGAACGAGATCGATCTGTAATCGAGAGCTTCGGCCTTTGTGGCTCAGCTCTTTTCTTTCACTAATGACAGACCGCCACGCACCGCATTACTGCAGGAAGCTGCACTCCCATCCGGTCTGTGCGCATCTTCTCGGCCTCCATCCTTTCCCTCACTCGTGAACAAGACCCCAAGATATTTCTTAAACTCCTCCACCTGTGGCAGGAGCTCCCCACTCCCACCTGGGAGGGGACAAGCCACCTCTTTTCCTCGCTGAGGACCATGGCCTCAGATTTGGAGGTGCTGATTCTCATCCCAGCCGCCACACTCAGCTGTAGGGAATCTGCCCCTAGTGCCCGCTGTAGGTCCTGGCCTGATGAAGCTAACAGGACAACATCATCCGCAAAAGCAGAGATGAGGATCCTGTGGTCACTTCAAACTGGACTCCCTCCGTCCCTGGAAGGCGCTTAGAAATCCTGTCCATGAAGATAGTGAACAGGGACCGGTGACAAAGGGCAGCCTCTGCCGGAGTCCAACACGCACTGGGAACGAAGTCTGACTTACTGCTGGCACAAGTGAATCATGCTTCCTGCTCTTGGTCATATAGTGGGACCGGACGGCCTCAGCAAAGGGCCTCGACCCTCATATTCCCAGAGCACTCCCCTCACAGAACACTCAAGCGAGGGACACGGCTTCGATTGCCTTCTCCAGATCCACAAAACACATGTGGACTGGGTTGAGCAAACTCCCATGAACCCTCCAGTATCCTAAAGAGGGTATAGAGCTGGTCCAGTGTTCCACTTACTCAGGACGAAAAGCCGGTGATTGTTCCTCCTCCTGTATCTTGAGGTTCAACTATCGGATCGACTCTCCTCTACAGTACTTCTGGCATAGACTTTCCGGGAGGTTGGAGGAGTGTGATCCCCCATAGTTGGAACACACCCTCCGGGTCCCTTTCTTATATAGAGGGGACCACCACCCCAGTTTGCTGTAGTCCAGAGGCACTGTCCCCACCTCCACGCCGATGTTGTGAGACGTTGTCAGCTGAAGACAGCCCCACTTCATCTCCAGAGACTTGAGGTACTCAGGGTGGATCTGGCCCACCCCCGGAGCCTCCTTGCCACCGAGCTTCTCAACTACCTCAAGCGACTTCAGCCCGGGTGAGTGATGTCCGAGCCCATCCCTCAGTTCCCAGCCTCCTGCCTCCCTCAGTGGAGGGCGTGGTTGGCAGGGCTGGAGGAGATCCTCGGCGAGCATTCCCTTCCACCGCCTCGGTCTCCTCTTCTAGGTTGCTGGTCAGCAGAGCCCCACCTCCACTATATACAGTGTTGGTAGGGCACCGCTTCTCTCCTGGAGGCCGGACAGTTTGCCAGGAACTCTCTTCGAGGCCGCAATTTATAATCCTTTCTCCAAGTCCTCACCGCAATCCTTTCCCAGGCCCGAAGCCTTCTGCCTCCACAACTCACCTCCGTGTCTGCAGTCCGCTTTGGCCTGCCGGTATTCCATCCGCTGCCTCAGGAGTCCCAATAATAATAAGCCAAATCCAAGCTCGAGTAGGTACTCTTCTTCAGTTTCTGACAGCATCCCCTTACTTCCCGTGTCCACCAGTGGTTCGGGTTGCCGCTTAATTTTACAGGCAATTAGAGACCTTACGGCCTACAACTCCGAACGTCAAGCTTTGGACAATGGAGGCGTGAGAACATAGTCCACTCGGACTCAATGTCCCCAACCTCCCTCGGGATCTATTCTAAAGCTCTGGGCTGGAGGTGGGAGTTGAAGACCCTCTGACAGGGGGCTCTGTCAACGTTCCCAACAGACCCTCACAGAACGCTTTGGGCCTCCGGCCGAAGCCCGTCCAGCTTTCTCCCCGCCAGCTGGATCCAACTCTACCACCAGGTAGTGATCAGTTGACAGCTCCGCCTCTCTTCACACCTGGTGTCCAAGACATACGGGCCGGAGGCTGGGTCGATGAAACAAACTACAAAGTGTCGATCATCGACTCTCCACCCTAGGGCCTTGCTAAGCACGCATGCGCTGATGGACTTTATGCTTAACAACATGGTGTTCAAGTATGGACAAAATCCATGACTAGCACAGAAGTCCAACAACAATGAACACCACTGGGTTCAGGTCGGGGCCAGTTCCTCCCAATCACGCTCTCCAGGTGTCACTGGGTCATTGCCCACGCGGAGCGCTGGAAGTCCCCAGCAGAACGAATGGAGTCCCCAGTGGCTGAGCACTCATCCAGCACCCTCCCAGAGACTCCAAGAAGGCCGGTATTCTGTGGCTGCCATTCGGCCCGTAGGGCACAAATGACAGTGAGAGACTCTATCCCCACCCGAGGCGCATAGGGAAACAACCCTCTCGCTTCACTGCAACTCCAACACATGACCCACTCAAGCTGGGGGCTATAAGCAAGCCTCCATTGACCAGCCTCGCATCTCACCAAGACAGGCAACTCCAGAGTAGGTGGAGAGTCCAACCCCTTTCTCGAGGAGTTGGGTCTCCAGAGCCCAAACTGTGCTGCGGGGAGGGCAGCCCGACTCATCTCTAGTCGGGTACCTCTCAACCTTCCCGCACTTCCACCCCTGCCAGGCTCCTTCTCCCAGCTGCAGGTGACATTCCATGTCCTGCAAGAGTCAGATTCTGTGTGTCGAGGAGTTGGGTCGCCAGGTCCCCTCGCTTTCACCGCCACCCAAACCCACAATGCACCGCCTCTTACGTCACGGTCCCTCCCGCAGGTGGTGGGCCCAATGGAGGTCGTAGCCCCACGTCGCTCGCCGGGCTAGGCCCGGCCGGGCCCGCGGGGGTAAGACTTCCGCCACCAGGCTTTAAACTTCCTGAGCCCCAACCCCAGGCCTGGCTCCCAGGGTGAGGCCCGGCTGCGCTATGCCGGGCTTGACGCCACGGCTTTGTTAATGGTTTCTCCTCATAAGGGTGGGTGGACTGCTCTTTCGCAGCACTTCGCACACTCTAGTGACCTGTTTGCCTTGGGAGACTCCTACCAGGGGCATATAGCCCCGAACAACGTAGCTCCTAGGATCATTCAGGCACTCAAAACCTCCACCACGGTAAGGTGGCTTGTCCCAGGAGAGGGCGCCCCAGTGTGCCACTGGTGTTGTAAAATTAAGCTTTGGATAAGCTGCCGGCCAAATGAATAAATGTAAATATGTAATGAATGTCTTTTTGACAACATGTTAATACATGCAAACCATAAATGTATAAAGGTTGCAAAAACTGTGTCAAAAGTTCATGGGTGTTTATTTGATAAAATACTGTTTTAAAACTATTTTTACCTCCACCAGTCTAGTTAAAACACATAATTCTGTTCAAAACATTTCAACACAATATTTCATTTAGGAAATCATCATAATGTTTTATTTTTTGACATATATTCACTTCTGTGATAGACAGGTCACCTGTCCAGATGGGTTTATTGTCTTGGAGGTGACTGCCGTCCACCCCAAAAATAGATTAAAACCTGTTTATATAACATGTCATTTAGTCTTGCACTGTTATTTGTTCATTTTCGGCAAATAATGACTTTACTGTATATAGCATGTTTGTCCTGCAGAACCTGTCCAGATCATTTTTATTGTTTTTGGAGCTTGGCAATGGAATCGCACTAGGAATAGCTGCACTGAATGAAAAAAGACGATGGACTTCATGATAAATCTTTAATGGATTTGTATGAAAAAATAGATGCCGGGAAATGAAATCGAGTGGTTCAAGAGATGACGGGTTTGGTAGACCAGTGCGGAAGTTAGCCACAGACAAAAGCAGATGTATTTTACCACAGACTTTGGAGAAAATTTGACAAAAAATAAGATCTGTGGATTAACAGTTGATTATGACACTTACACATTTTGTCTAGCAAGATAATCTTTACAAGATAACACAACATTTATACATTTTAAAGCCTAAATACAATCGTCATATAAAAAGCTAACTGTATGTTATAAACGGATTACACCACGGTCACGCGGCTTCAAGCGTCAACCAATTCTCACCAAACTTTCTCAGACTTGCTTGATAATTGTGTTAATACTTCTGCCTTTAGCATCAGTCATTGAAGAAAACTTTGATGAACTCATAAGAACATCTCATGCTATTTAGCTGAACAACATGTTACTGTTTTTTTATGTTACGGTTGCTTCTGTTTTATATTTTTCTTATTTACCTTCTTGACATGAAAACCAGTGAGCTTTACCAGAAAAGGACATTAAATTTATGAATTCACCTACACATAAAAAATATGTGGTGGAAAGGTTTTTATTCATATGTGTATGTAGTCTTAATATTTAAGAGCACTGCACAGTGTTAAACAGCGAGTTTACTTTATTGTGTTTTCTGTTTATCGATTGAATCTACACATTTAGTATTTACTGTGCTTAAAATCAGGGTAAAGTTCAGTTTAAGGCCTCTTTATTTCACATACCTGATTAAAATAATCATCTCTAGCAGAGAGATCCATGTACTGCTGTGTAAGACGCTGATATCAGTGAAATAAATCAATACTACAAGAACAATATTATTCTTTTGTAGCATGAAGCTTGTGATGTGAATTTATGATCTCTGTCACATTTACTCTGTTTGATGGCAGTTTGGGTGGCATGCTTTTACTTTCACACGTCAAGGATTGCAAAACCAAAGAACACCAAAGAAATCCACAAACAGCATTAATATGACAATATTTATTTATAGATCAAACTAATGAGTCATATTCAGATTATAAACATGACTGGATGAATAAGTGATCAGTTGAAGGTTGATGGTGTGTCATTTCGAACTATTCGCTTTCGCTGTGTTTGGTTTTACATTTGCCTTTGTGTAGGATTCGGATTTTAATGTGATATCTCCTAAAAAAAACAAAAAAACCCAAATAAATAACATTAAAACTATTTGCCCAAACAAAAACTGATAGATCTTCAAGAAATTCACTTATAACATGAATATTTCATTACAGTTGAGAAAGTTTATCCTGAAATGTACCTGATAGCACAACACATCAAACATTCATTTCCATATGTGACTCCATTGGTTCCACACAAGGGACTATAGATCTTTGGACAAAGCCGACTATTACGCGGGTAATTGGAGCAATTTGGCTGGAAGCAAAAAAGGAAAAAATGTAAAATATTTGCTATTCATACCTGGAAAGGAAAAATGAAATTCTGTACATTTACTCACCGCTTTTGCTCCATCTGATATCACCACTGTATAATACAAGATATTAGAAAACAAAGTGAGTTTTTCATGTGATGACTGACAAAAACACATCAAATATGGGAGTTTAATGTGTCAGAGCTGTATATGCACATGAAGATGCATTTCATTTGGTTTTCCCAACCAAATTTGTAAGTCGCTTTGGATAAAAGCATCAGCTAAATGCCAAAGTGTAAATGATAAAGGAATAGGTTGAATTCTCTTTGTTCTCAGTCTTTAAAATAATGTACATTAACAATAGAACTGTATTTCTAACCTAAAAAATTGAAATGTAAAAATCCATCAGCGTTACAGTGAATCAGTGTGAATTAAAGTTCTTTACGGTGATGAAGTTAAATTTTCATAAAGCAAATCTTTGTGATACTCACCCAGAACACAGAGAACGACAACGACAACTCGCACAAACATTATTCACAACCTGCAACACAAATCAGCTGAAATAACTGAAGCAGCTTCTGTGGTCTATTTATTGTACTTTATCATATAATCCTACCAGAAACAGGTGTTTTATTACGTCATACACACCCACAGAGACTTCATTTACAAAGATCTTTATTTCAAAGATTTACCATCTATGTGCAATATGTAATGAATGTCTTTTTTTGACAACATGTTAATACATGCAAATATAAATGTATAAAGGTTGCAAAACTCTGTAAAAAGTTCATGGGTGTTTATTTGATAAAAATACTGTTTTAAAAACTATTTTTGTCCACCAGTCTAGTTAAAACACATAATTCTGTTCAAAACATTTCAACACAATATTTCATTTAGGAAATCATCATAATGTTTTATTTTGACATATATTCACTTCTGTGATAGACAGGTCACCTGTCCAGATGGGTTTACTGTCTTGGGTGTGAGCTTATGGCTCCAGCACTGCCGTCACCCCAAAAATAGATTAAAACCTGTTTATATAACATGTCATTTAGTCTTCCACTGTTATTTGTTCATTTTCGGCAAATAATGACTTTTACTGTATATAGCATGTTTGTCCTGCAGAACCTGTCCAGATCATTTTTATTGTTTTTGGAGCTTGGCAATGGGAATCACTAGGAATAACTGCACTGAATGAAAAAAGACGATGGACTTCATGATAAACCTTAATGGATTTATGAAAAAAATAGATGGGAATGAAATCGAGTGGTTCAGAGATGACGTGGGTTTGTAGACCAGTGCGGAAGTTAGCGCCGCACCAAAAGCAGATGTATTTTTCCCACATACTTTTGGAAAATTTGACAAAAAAATAAGATCTGTGATTAACAAAGGATTATGACACTTACACATTTTGTCTAGCAAGATAATCTTTACAAGATAACACAACATTTATACATTTTAAAGCCTAAATACAATCGTCAGATGTAAAAGCTAACTGTATGTTATAAACGGATTACACCACGGTCACGGCTTCAACGTCACCACCACCAAACTTTCTCAGACTTGCTTGATATTTGTGTTAATACTTCTGCCTTTAGCATCAGTCATTGAAGAAAAAAACTTTTGATGAACTCATAAGAACATCTCATGTTATTTAGCTGAACAACATGTTACTGTGTTTTATGTTACGGTTGCTTCTGTTTATATTTTTCTTATTTACCTTCTTGACATGAAAACCAGTGAGCTTTACCAGAAAAGGACATTAAATTTATGAATTCACCTACACATACATATAAAAAATATGTGGTGGAAAGGTTTTTATTCATATGTGTATGTAGTCTTAATATTTAAGAGCACTGCACAGTGTTAAACAGCGAGTTTACTTTATTGTCTTTTCTGTTTATCACACAGCAGATATTTAAATGCATTCACATAAATGTGACGCCGCCTGCCTGAAATCATAGTGATATTAATGAGTGAAATCAAACTTTGATGCTTATTATCTCAGAATTTGATGTTTGGAATTTAGGCTGATTTTCACAAATGTGAAACACATTGACACAGACACTATGAATATGAACTTCTAGCATTAAACAGACAATGTTTTATTTAGTTTTAATATTTATTACTCTATATATTTGATTTTATTCTTTATTGTAAATCTGTTGTATATCAATTCTCCAGCAGAGGGTGAAGTTTGTTTCAGAATTCACTCTTTATGGAAATAAGAAAGAGAGAGAGAGAGAAACATATATATCATACATCTTTATTTAGCTCTCTAATTCTGATCAGTCAATTAAAGCACTTTGATTATTAAAAACCTAATGCAGACTTCATAATTGTGCATGTTTTTCTCACTAATCTCTCCATATCAATTCATCATAGAAGGATGATCAGATATAAGACGGATGGATGAAAGTGGGGCTGTTATAGGCAGATGCTCAAACAATATCCACATCCTGGTATCTAGATAGAAAAGCATATTATTATTCATGTTCAGTGTTATAACTAAACGTCCGTCTGTCACATTAAGGTGAAACATTCACACTTCTGTCACTTTTGATGTGATTACATGTGAACAGATTCTAGAAACAGTTTGTAGTAAAGATGTATATGTTGCATGTGTAAACATTAATACAACCTAATATTAACTGATTGAGCCCAACCCAAATTGTGTTCGGTTGTGGCCCGTCCACTAAATAAGCATTCATTTGTATTTGTTCGATTGAATCTACACATTTAGCATTTACTGTGCTTAAAATCAGGGTAAAGTTCAGTTTAAGACCTCTTTATTTCACATACCTGATTAAAATAATCATCTCTAGCAGAGAGATCCATGTACTGCTGTGTAAGACGCTGATATCAGTTAAATAAATCAATACTACAAGAACAAGATTATTCTTTTGTAGCATGACGCTTGTGATGTGAATTTATGATCTCTGATCAGTTTGATGGCATGTTCTTACTTTCACACGTCAAGAATTGCAAAACCACAGAAATCCACAAACAGCATTAATATGACAATATTTATTTATAGATCAAACTAATGAGTCATATTCAGATTATAAATATGACTTGTTGAATAAGTGATCAGTTGAAAACTGATGGCGTGTCATTTCAAATTATTCGCTTTCGCTGTGTTTGGTTTTACATTTGCCTTTGTGTAGGATTCGGAGTTTAATGTGATATTTCCTAAAAAAACAAACAAACAAAAAAACAAATAAATAACATTAAAAACATTTGCCCAAACAAAAACTGATAGATCTTCAAGAAATTCACTTATAACATGAATATTTGAATACAGTTGAGAAAGTTTATCCTGAAATGTACCTGATAGCACAACACATCAAACATTCATTTCCATATGTGACTCCATTGGTTCCACACAAGGGACTATAGATCTTTGGACAAAGCCGACTATTATGCGGGTATTTGGAGCAATTTGGCTTGAAGCAAAAAAGGAAAAAATGTAAAATATTTGCTATTCATACCTGGAAAAGAAAAGTGAAATTCTGTACATTTACTCACCGCTCTTGCTCCATCTGATATCACCACTGTATAATACAAGATATTAGAAAACAAAGTGAGTTTTTCATGTGATGACTGACAAAAATAAACATGTCAAATATGGGAGTTTAATGTGTCAGAGCTGTATATGCACATGAAGATGCATTTCATTTGGTTTTCCCAACCAAATTTGTAAGTCACTTTGGATAAAAGCATCAGCTAAATGCCTAAATGTAAATGATAAAGGAATAGGTTGAATTCTCTTTGTTCTCAGTCTTTAAAATAATGTACATTAACAATATAACTGTATTTCTAACCTAAAAAATTGAAATGTAAAAATCCATCAGCGTTACAGTGAATCAGTGTGAATTAAAGTTCTTTACGGTGATGAAGTTAAATTTTCATAAAGCAAATCCTTGTGATACTCACCCAGAACACAGAGAACGACAACGACAACTCGCACAAACATTATTCACAACCTGCAACACAAATCAGCTGAAATAACTGAAGCAGCTTCTGTGGTCTATTTATTGTACTTTATCATATAATCCGCCCAGTGTTTCATAACATCATACACACCCACAGAGACTTCATTTACAAAGATCTTTATTTCAAAGATTTACCATCTATGTGCAATATGTAATGAATGTCTTTTTTTGACAACATGTTAATACATGCAAATATAAATGTATAAAGGTTGCAAAACTCTGTAAAAAGTTCATGGGTGTTTATTTGATAAAAATACTGTTTTAAAAACTATTTTTGTCCACCAGTCTAGTTAAAACACATAATTCTGTTCAAAACATTTCAACAAAATATTTCATTTAGGAAATCATCATAATGTTTTATTTTGACATATATTCACTTCTGTGATAGACAGGTCACCTGTCCAGATGGGTTTACTGTCTTGGGTGTGAGCTTATGGCTTCAGCACTGCCGTCACCCCAAAAATAGATTAAAACCTGTTTATATAACATGTCATTTAGTCTTCCACTGTTATTTGTTCATTTTCGGCAAATAATGACTTTTACTGTATATAGCATGTTTGTCCTGCAGAACCTGTCCAGATCATTTTTATTGTTTTTGGAGCTTGGCAATGGGAATCACTAGGAATAACTGCACTGAATGAAAAAAGACGATGTACTTCACGATAAACCTTAATGGATTTATGAAAAAAATAGATGGGAATGAAATCGAGACTTAAGTTTGTAGACCAACCCGGCAGTTAGCGCCGCACTGGTTTCCTCCACCAAAACCACATGTATTTTTCCCACAGACTTATGGAAAATTTGACAAAAAATAAGATAAAAATAAGATTTTGTCTAGCAAGATAATCTTTAAAGATAACACAACATTAAAGCCTAAATACAATCGTCAGATGTAAAAAGCTAACTGTATGTTATAAACGGATTACACCACGGTCACGGCTTCAACGTCACCACCACCAAACTTTCTCAGACTTGCTTGATATTTGTGTTAATACTTTTGCCTTTAGCATCAGTCGCTGAAGAAAACTTTTTGATGAACTCATAAGAACATCTCATGTTATTTAGCTGAACAACATGTTACTGTGTTTTATGTTACGGTTGCTTCTGTTTATATTTTTCTTATTTACCTTCTTGACATGAAAACCAGTGAGCTTTACCAGAAAAGGACATTAAATTTATGAATTCACCTGCACATACATATAAAAAATATGTGGTGGAAAGGTTTTTATTCATATGTGTATGTAGTCTTAATATTTAAGAGCACTGCACAGTGTTAAACAGCGAGTTTACTTTATTGTCTTTTCTGTTTATCACACAGCAGATATTTAAATACATTCACATAAATGTGACGCCGCCTGCCTGAAATCATAGTGATATTAATGAGTGAAATCAAACTTTGATGCTTATTATCTCAGAATTTGATGTTTGGAATTTAGGCTGATTTTCACAAATGTGAAACACATTGACACAGACACTATGAATATGAACTTCTAGCATTAAACAGATAATGTTTTATTTAGTATTAATATTTATTGCTCTATATATTTGATTTTATTCTTTATTGTAAATCTGTTGTATATCAATTCTCCAGCAGAGGGTGAAGTTTGTTTCAGAATTCACTCTTTATGGAAATAAGAAAGAGAGAGCGAGAGAAAGACATATATATCATACATCTTTATTTAGCTCTCTAATTCTGATCAGTCAATTAAAGCGCTTTGATTATTAAAAACCTAATGCAGACTTCATAATTGTGCATGTTTTGCTCACTAATCTCTCCATATCAATTCATAATAGAAGGATGATCAGATATAAGACGGATGGATGAAAGTGGGGCTGTTATAGGCAGATGCTCAAACTATATCCACATCCTGGTATCCAGATAGAAAAGCATATTATTATTCATGTTCAGTGTTATAACTAAACCTCCGTCTGTCACATTAAGGTGAAACATTCACACTTCTGTCACTTTTGATGTGATTACATGTGAACAGATTCTAGAAACAGTTTGTAGTAAAGATGTATATGTTGCATGTGTAAACATTAATACAACCTAATATTAACTGATTGAGCCCAACCCAAATTGTGTTCGGTTGTGGCCCGTCCACTAAATAAGCATTCATTTGTATTTGTTCGATTGAATCTACACATTTAGCATTTACTGTGCTTAAAATCAGGGTAAAGTTCAGTTTAAGACCTCTTTATTTCACATACCTGATTAAAATAATCATCTCTAGCAGAGAGATCCATGTACTGCTGTGTAAGACGCTGATATCAGTTAAATAAATCAATACTACAAGAACAATATTATTCTTTTGTAGCATGACGCTTGTGATGTGAATTTATGATCTCTGATCAGTTTGATGGCATGTTCTTACTTTCACACGTCAAGAATTGCAAAACCACAGAAATCCACAAACAGCATTAATATGACAATATTTATTTATAGATCAAACTAATGAGTCATATTCAGATTATAAACATGACTGGATGAATAAGTGATCGGTTGAAGACTGATGGCGTGTCATTTCAAATTATCTCTGTTGTTGTTGATGTTGTTTGGTTTTACATTCGCCTTTGTGTAGGATTCGGATTTCGATATTAAAGCGAGCTGTCCTAAAAAAACAAAAAAAACAAATAAATAACATTAAAACTATGAGTCCAAACAAAAACTGATAGATCTTCAAAAAATTCACTTATAACATGAATATTTAAATACAGTTGAGAAAGTTTATCCTGAAATGTACCTCATAAAAGCACACATCAAACATTCATTTCCAAATGTGAATCCATTGGTTGCACACAAGGGACTATAGACCTCTGGACAATACGGACTATTATACGGGTATTTGGAGCAATTTGGCTGGAAGCAAAAAAGGGAAATAAGTAAAAATTTGCTATTCATACCTGGAAAGGAAAAATGAAATTCTGTACATTTACTCACCGCTCTTGCTCCATCTGATATCACCACTGTATAATACAAGAAATTAGAAAACAAAGTGAGTTTTTCATGTGATGACTGACAAAAACACATCAAATATGGGAGTTTAATGTGTCAGAGCTGTATATGCACATGAAGATGCATTTCATTTGGTTTTCCCAACCAAATTTGTAAGTCACTTTGGATAAAAGCATCAGCTAAATGCCTAAATGTAAATGATAAAGGAATAGGTTGAATTCACTTTGTTCTCAGTCTTTAAAATAATGTACATTAACAATAGAACTGCATTTCTAACCTAAAAAATAGAAACTTAAAAATCCATCAGCGTTACAGTGAATCAGTGTGAATTAAAGTTCTTTACAGTGATGAAGTTAAATTTTCATAAAGCAAATCCTTGTGATACTCACCCAGAACACAGAGAACGACAACGACAACTCGCACAAACATTATTCACAACCTGCAACAGAAATCAGCTGAAATAACTGAAGCAGCTTCTGCTTTGTGGTCTATTTATTGTACTTTATCATATAATCCGCCCAGTGTTTCATAACATCATACACACCCAGAGAGACTTTATTTACAAGGAACTTTATTTCAAAGATTTATCATCTATGTGCAAATTGAGAAACAGTACAATGGAAATGATTCATTGCACAGTGCAATATTTAATGAATCACTTCCGTCATAGTGTTTCTCATGTTTCCATGTTTATAAATGCAAATTTAAATGTATAAAGATCTCAAAAGTTTTTAATTAGTGTTTATTTTATAAAAATGCTGTTTTAAAATGTTTTTTTATTCATCTGATGTTTGTCAACCGGTCTAGTTAAAACACATCATTTTGTTTAAAAACATTTTAAAATAATGTTTTATTTAAATACATTTTATTTCAATACATTTTTTAAAAATATGAACCTGCTGGTTCTGGAGGAATCCACCGTGGAGATCATCCTAGGGCACCCATGGCTCATCTCCCATGATCCCTCCATCTCATGGGCTTTGGACGAAGTCCTGATGTGGGGTAGGAAATGTTTTCAACATTGTTTTTCCATGCCACAACCTGTCTCGTCTGTTTTAGTGATTCCAGTTAATTCCACATCCATTGAGAGCCCCTTAGAAAATCCATTGACATTCCACAAGAATATTCCCACTTCAGTGACGTTTTCTGCCTGAAGAGAGCCTCCCAATTACCACTTTATCGACCATGGGACTGTGCCGTTAACTTGCTACCGAATGAACCATTGTCCGGAGGTAAAATCTACTCCATCCCTGAACAGAAGGCCATGGAGGAGTATGTCGAGGAGGCTCTACAACAAGGATACATCTGACCTTCTACTTCCCCTGCTGCTTCCAGTTTTTTCTTTAGGGACAAGGAGGACAGAGGCTTGAGGCCATGCATTGATTACCGGGCATTAAACAAGATCACTGTCAAATACAGATATACCCTAGATATAATCCAGTTTCCATTGTTTGACAACCTGTTCAATAAACTTGCCTGTTTGGTTTAAATCTCTGTTTGTGTCTTGAGTCTGCTAACCGTTACAACTGAAGGGCTAGGTGTAAAATGTACCATCTGCCAATGCTAAAAGCTCATTGGGAGTGGTAAGTGCTCCTGTCATGGGTGTGCAGAGAAATATAAAAGTCAAACTGTCGCTTCAAACACACAATACTTTATATAGAGCTTACTACATAAAACATGTGGTTTCACATGAATAATGGATATACAGTAAGTAAAATAAACACTGTGAAGAGTTTGTGAACAAATAATAAACCCTTGTATATTAAGGACTGCATACACACATCTTCTGGCCAGTCATTGAGGTCAAAACCTTTTAACTGTTCCTAGAACACGTCTTAAGACGAGAGGTGATTGTGCTTTTTGTGTTGTGGCTTCAAGGCTTTGAAACTCTCTTCCACTAACATTGAGATCTATGGGTTCTGTGGAATGATTTAAAAAAACATTTAAAGCTTTTAACTAACGATATGATAGATGTTTTTACATTTTGTGGCATATGGTGTTTTACTACAGCTACAGCAAAGTTTTTGTGATTTTATCTTTATTGTAAAGCAGTTTGTGACTCCTTGTCTGTAAAAGATGCTATATGAATACATTTTACTTACTTACTTGAACAAAAAATAAGAATGTTTACAATTTGGTGTGTTGATGTCATTCTGATATACATCTACTAACAGATATATATTAATTAATAATGTCACCAGTGGCACCTCATCTATAGGAAACTTCACATAAATAACAAACGACTTTTTTTTATTCTGTCCTTATAATTCTATAGTTTGCCTAACTATTTAGTTGTGTTACCGTGCATCAGACGAGGCAGAACACGAGAATATCAGTTTCAAATCTTTTACTGAACTTCATCAGCGGGAATACAGAGACAAAAACAGACCTCACTTCAGAGGAGGAGAACAGGCAGATCCTTCCATGGAACAGGTTAACAGGTACAGGTACAGGTACAGGTACAGGTACAGGTACAGGTACAGGTACAGGTACAGGTACAGGTACAGGTAACACAGCGAAACAGACCACGGTCAAAATAACAACAACACCAGACCAATAACTGAACAAAAGACAGGGTTTAAATAATGCTATAAATCAGACTAACATAATAACAAAACAGACGGTGCAAATGAATGGGACTGAGTGCGCGGGATTGCTGACAGGTGTGCGGGGTGCAGAGGATCGTGGGAAACTGAGTCCAGAGGGAGGTGCTGAGAGGAAAACGAAGTTGAAACAAGAGGTGCAAGGTGACATCGTGACAAGTTGGACTGCTTGGTGTATCATTTTTTAGTTTTTTTAGTAAAATATTTTCTGTCAAAATGATTTGCAAAAACGCACATTGTGAAGAGCATTGCAGTATTACAGATACATTGAATTACAGTTATCATGGTTTAATGAAAACCTAGGTTTCCATCAGCTAACACTGGCATGCCTCAGGGTTCAGTGATTGGTCCAGCTTATTCTCATTTTATCCAATGCATAAAGACACCTGGCTTCTTCCCTCACTGCTACACTAATGGTACACAGCTCCACCTAATGACTCAACTAATTGGTGGTTGGTAGTAAAACAGGAGCTGGCATACCGTAAAACTTCAAATAATAGCCCGGGCTTCTATTTACCCAAATCGCCGAACTGCACCGGCTTGTATTTGAGACAGGCGTCTATAAGAGACAGGCCTTTAATTTAGTGTTGAGATGTTCAAGCATGACAGTAGGAGGTTACCACATTATATTACGTTTTATTTATAATTAATTTGAATGTGTTTAACAAATCATTTAATGTAAGAAATGTCTTTGGCTATTGGCAGCATAAAAAAAACATTAAAAACGAAACGATGTGGCAGCAATGGGCAGAACAATATAAGTTACCGCTAAAATCCATCGAGCATATGAACTTGTTGCCCGAAACATATCAACAAGAAAGAATGAAGGCTACCCTGTAAAACAACTGCAATCATGTGATAGAAAATTACTCTATTCATCACTATCATCATCCCCGCGATCTTCAATTACAAGTTCATTGGCGAATTCCTCCTCCACGTCGCTCTCCTCCACTTCTCCCTCTCCAGCCTCCGCTAACTCTGCCTGCCTTGCTTGCACTAACAGCTCTCGCCCAGATGCGCACGGCTCTCCCTCTTTGAAACAATGGATAAGGTGATCCTCACTTCCATCAGAAGCTACTGTCAGGCCACATACCTAAGGATAACATCCCGAAGTTAATGAAATATATTATCTCCTCTTTCTCCCTATGCTTTCTCCCTCGCACACACACACACGCGCGCAAGCATACCAAGCATACTATTAAAACAGACCAGGCCTCTATTTGAGACCGGCCTTTATTTACCCAAACCTGTCGTCACACCAGGCGTTTAAAAGAGACAGGCGTCTATTTGGGACTCGGCTATTATTTGAAGTTTTACGGTAAACTCGTTTCTTCACAGGCGTCCTTGAGATGGGTGTTGTCTCGACAGACCCTCTGTGATTCAAGAGGTTGTCATCAACTGGAGCTCGAGTAGTTTCTAGAAAGGAAGGTAGAAAGAGAGTAACTAGCGTAGCTGCTGTTCATACATTTCGATAATAATTATTTGCATTATTTACATTTGATCTATTATTATTAAAGTGCAGATACAGGATGCATTGTGTAAACGCTTGGCTAAAGTGATGTGTCCTTAATCTAGATTTAAACTGGGAGAGTGTGCCTGAGCTCTAAATAGTGTCAGGAAGATTATTGCAGAGTTTTAAAGAGTTTTAAAGTGCTAAAGAAGGTGGATTTAGATAAGTACTATCAAAAGTCCAGAGTTTTGAGATCGTAGAGTGTGTTATGGATTGTACGTGACAGAAGTTCTGGTAAACACACAGGTACTAAACCGTTTAAGGAAGGGCTCTTCAAATCCGGTCCTGGAGGGGCACTGCCCTGCAGAGATTAGCTCCAACCTTGATCAGACACACCTAAACAAGCTAATCAAGGTCTTCAGGATCATTAGATCATTAGGCATTATTTAGTAATTATTTACACTCTAAAAAAGTGGTGCTTCAGTGGTTCTTTGCTGGTAATCATAAGGGAACCTTACATTCTTTACATCACCTCAAATAGTGCAATGTAGGACCATTAGATGTGTCATATAGCATCTTAACCACTCCAAAGAACCGCTGAAGAACCGCTGAAGAACCATACAGGTGCTTAACAGGTTTTTATATTTATTTATGAAAAAAGGTGATATATAGTAGCGTAGGAACTAGTTCAACAGCTTAGTTGTCACGAAAATGATGGAATGTATAGTTGACATAAAAACCTGGATGAGTAGCAACTTTCTGTTGTTTAACTCTGACAAAACAGAGGCGTTAACCAACAGGAATATTATCTAACTATTGACGGGTTCTCTACTAAGCCTTCATCATCAGCTAGGAATCTGGCCGTTTTATTCGACAGTACCCTCTCATTTGAATGCCATGTTGCCAACACCTGTAAAACCGCCATTTTTCATCTCAAAAACATATCTAAACTGTGTCATATGCTGTCACTATCGAGTGCAGAAAAGTTAGTATACGCATTTATGACGTCTAGACTGGATTACTGCAATGTATTATTAGGTGGCTGCCCAGCTAGCCTATTACAAAAGCTCCAACTAGTTCAAAATGCAGCGGCTAGAGTTCTCACAAGAACAAAAAAGTTTGAAAATATCAGCCCGGTACTGTCAACACTCCACTAGTTACCCATTACGCAATGATTAACTTTAAGATCTTACTGACTACTTATAAGGCTCTACATGGTTTAGCTCCTCAGTACCTGAGTGAGCTCCTAATACATTATAGTCCTTCACATCCATTACGCTCTCAGGACTCTGGCCTTTTGGTAATACCTAGAATTTTCAAGTGGTGGTGGTAGATCATTCTCCTATTTATCACCTAAACTTTGGAATAGTCTTCCTAGTGCTGTGCGGGAGGCAGTTTAAATCTAGATTAAAGACCTATCTCTTTAACAGAGCATACACATAGTCCAACAGTTTATAACACAAATCCCCTAAGGGATTGTTAGGCTGCATTAATTAGGCCAACCGCGAACACTTCCCTAACAATCTGATGTACTTGTTGCATCTAAGTGTGTGAAACAGTATTTTGCTCTCAGTTTGTTTGTCTCTTATTATTCTGAGGTTGTATCCAGTCCATACCCTGACCTGATGTCGGATCTGTCAGAAGGAGGCGGCGACCCCCCCCCCCAGTAGAACCTGTACTCATTATAGTTAATGCTAATGCTAGTTACTACATTAATGATAATGCTAAACAGTATTTATGCTTTATATTTATACTTTTTTGACTAATTAACTACTTCTTTTCTGTCTATGTCAGCAGTTTGATGTTACAGCTGAACTCAGTCAACTCAGTCATCTCCGGCTAAACAATCCTTTATTGTATAATACTAGCTTTTTAACTACTACCTAGTTTACCATACACACAAAGACATTGTTACATTCAATCACAACTAATAATGCAGATCAACTCAAAACTCAGACCTACACGGCTTCAAACTTTAGTAAATTTAGTACAAGACTTTAACTCAAATAATTATCATCAAACTACTGACTGCAGCTGTGACGCGTCAGAGGAGAAATGACCCTCCAAGTGAGTTTGGGTTCTCCCAAGGGTTTTTTCTCCATATATATATATATATATATATATATACATTCATTAATGGAGTTTGGGTTCCTTGCCACCGGCGCCGTATTGGAGTGCTCACTAGGAGACTGCTGATATTAGATATTAGTGATATTAGTTATTAAATTAGCATTTATATTTTCCAGCTTGTCATTCTGTTTATTCTGCTGTAAAGCTGCTTTAAAACAGTACTACATTGTTAAAGCCCTATACAAATAAACTTTTAAACTTGATAAACTTGAACTTTATTAATTTAAATCTTGGACAAAATAGTACAAATATTGTTCGGATGTTGTGAATGTATTAATCCACAACAGAGAAAGGAATATGAGAATTCATAAAACAACATTAAATGTCAGGTCAAGTATTATCATTTATTTGTTTTTATCAGATTGTATCTACACATTTAGTAAAGTAGCAGAGAGATCCATGTAATCATGACTCACTGATATCAGTTAATAAAATAGTACAAGAACAATATTATTGCCTCTGTGGCATGATGCATGTCTTTATAATCTCCGTACTACATTTTCTCTGTTTGATCACAGTTTGTTGGCATGCTCTTACTTTCACACATCAAGGATTGCAAATTTATAAATAAATACACAAACAGCATTAATATGATTATATTGATTTACATATTTAGCATATTAGGCCTACTCATATTCAATCTATAAATGAATGAAAGTTCAGTTCAGTTCAGTTATGGCGCCCTCTCCTGATGTTCAGTCAACATTCGCCTGGCTTTAGGATTCGGATTTTAGTTTTTGATGCCTAAAATTAATAAAACAAATAACATTAAAAAAACATTTGTCAAAAAAAAAACTGAGATCTTTGAGAATTCACTTATAACATGAATCTTTATTAGTGAATTTTTTCATGTGATGACTGACAAAAGTAAACATGTCAAATATGATAATTTAATGTGTCAGAGCTGTATATGCACATGAAGATGCATCAACCCATCAGGAATAGGTTGAATTCTCTTTGTTCTCAGTCTTTAAAATAATGTACATTAACAATATAACTGCATTTCTAACCTAAAAAATTGAAACTTAAAAATCAATCAGCGTTACAGTAAATCAGTGTTAAGGGGGTGAGATGAGAGGGAGACAATGATAACTTAAATTAAACTTTACTTAACAAAAACACAGGACAATACAACAATGTGAACAATGGTGACAAACAACAATGGCAAATGGTCACAACTGGCAAAGTGAATACAATTAGGTAACAAAGAGACAAAGAAGAAGGATGAGGGGGGGAAAAGGTCAGAGGGCTCGAAAATGAAGAGACATCAACAAACGAGATCTGACCCCGAGTGTGTGAAAACCTTATAAATAAGGTTTGGTAAACAAGGAACAGGTGAAGACGATTAAAGATGGTGGAGGTGCGGTGCAATGGATGATGGGTAATGTAGTCCGTGGGGAAGGTGAAGGGACGAGCTGTGACACAGTGTGAATCAAAGTTCTTTACGGTGCTGAAGTTAACAAATCCTTGTGATACTCACCCAGAACACAGAGAACGACAACGACAACTCGCACAAACATTGTTCACAACCTGCAACACAAATCAGCTGAAATAACTGAAGCAGCTTCTGTGGTCTATTTGGTCTATCATATAATCCGCCCCAGGGGCGATTCTAGTGTAAGAGCTTTAGGGGTGCTGAGCACCCAATGAGCCACCACCCACCCTCTCTTCACACAAAAACAAAATATATGTCTATTGAAAAATAACTTTATCATTTTAACATTGATTCAACGAACTCCAAAATCCAGATTTTTTTTCTTTTTGAGACGCTCTAGCAGTTAATAAACAGAACTGCATGCGTCTTGCGGAAGAACATTGTAACCGGCGCTACTTCTCTCCGTTTATGACTATGGACGAGTCACCAGGTCCTGTGCTACTCCACAGCGGCGGCGACCCGCTGGACTAAAATAGTCCGAAAATAAAGACTTATTATAGGTGTACCATGGTGTAGAGCCCTGCGCGGGACTGTTTTTTTAAACCCGCACCCGCTGAATTTCTGACCCGGACCGCCTGCTTCCGCAAACTACATGTTCCACTCCCGCCCGCGGACTTTTTCTCAGAGCTTGTGAAAAATGTAGCACAAATACTCAAGACTAAATATTCGTTCAAGTTAACATCCAGAATAACAGGCTATAAACATGATTGAGTTTAAATAAGATGAAGTAATGCTAAACCAAAGCACCACACGTGACAAAAACCTGGGTTTTTTTTATTTATTTATTTGGGTTATAAAACATTAACTGTTAAAACAAAACCACAACTAGCAGCACCTCAGTTTTCAAACACCTCACCAAACCAACAGTTTAACTGTTAACAAACTGTTTAAGTAAATAACGCCAAAGCACAATATGAAATAACTTTAACTTATTAAATAAATAAACACATTTAGAACTTAGACAATAGGCTAGATATAACTGAAACAAATTAAATACAAAACAAAATAAATAAAATGCCTCAAAACACCTCACAGATTTAACATTCAGAATAGCTTGCTTAACAGGCTATTGCAAAAAAAATTAAATAAATAGGCCTAATACTAAACAAAATAAAATAAATAAATAAATAAAGTAATAACGTAGCCTACTTAAACGAACCAAATCCCACTGTTCCCTGCGGGTCTCCCGCGAAATTTTCTGACCGCCCACTCCCGCGAGTTTTGCGTTGGGTCCGGCGGGAGCCCAAACCCAATGCAGCCCTCTACCATGGTGATTCAGGATACTGACTCCAGTACTCACCGATATGGTTTCGGAATCGGAACAACTCTAGGTAAAAGAGTTGGAAAGAAGTGTGGGACACAGCTTTGGAGCAACACAACACTACATAACGGGTTCTCACTCTGCGTGTGTTTCGCGCTGGATGACGGTCCTGCTGAGCGGTGCAGGTACAGAGGAGAAGTGGAAGAAGAGGATGACACCATTTGCTAAGGGGGATGTTTTCATTTTCATCCTTAACACATACATTTTAAACCACAAACTACGGAGTATGTTTTGGACATTATTTAACCTAGTAAAAGCGGAACAAAAATTTTAGAATAACAACATTTCTTACTCCAAGTTTTAGGGGTGCTGAGCTCCTTTTTAGGGGTGCTGAAG
>JAGGEC010000132.1:0-22387 GCA_019155185.1 Beaufortia kweichowensis | reverse complement strand
GGAAGAGAACAGGACAACCAGAAGTAACGGTATCAAATGTCATTTACTCGAATCTTCAACTCAGAGAAATTCCAGATACATCAAATAGAACAGGTTTCAGATAACAGGATAATATAAACCCACTCAATTCCACAAAGACTGACAGAAAACAACAATACCTGACAAAGACAAACTCAAAAGACAGACCTTAAATAATACAACCAATGTCCAACAGTGATAATAAACAGGTGCGGGGTGATAGTAATTCAACAAGATTACTAACAGTGACCAGGTGTGCGAGTGCAGTGCATGATGGGTGTTGAAGTCCGCTTAAAACTCAGGAGATCGGAACGAATGACGGATAGGGAATCTGCTGCTGAAGGCATCGCTCCGATTGAGTACTTCCCCACACGGCCAGCCTCCTGCGTGGGTCGCGAGAGCACGCCGACGGGCCGGCCCTCGTGGCCTGGGACCGGGCTCCAGGGGATGAGAGAGACGTGGAACTCAGTAAGTAGAGACGGGTCTAGAATGTCTGATCGGGAACCCAGCACTGTTCCTCCGACCGTGAACCCTCCCAGGACACGAGGTATTCGGAGCACGCCCAGCCCGCCGACGAGCCCCTCAGGATGGCATCGACCTTTGTAGATGCTGGGTCCTGATGGTCCAGGGGTGGAGGAGGAGGCCCCGGAGCCGCTGGTGGGGTCCCCAGCATCAGATTCTGGGGAAGAACAGAGACAGGGTTAACAAATGGTTTCAAGAGTGACACATGGAAGGAAGGAGCCAGACGATAGGACCCGGAAGTTGCAGCCGGTAAAGTCACCGCGCTGATCTTTTGCTGATGGGAAATGGACCGATGAACCGGGAGTGAGTTTTTTGCAGGGCAGCCGCAGGCTAATGTCCCTTTTGTAGAGAGCCAGACCAGCTGCCGGGATGGAAGTCCGGGGTGTCAGAGCGCGAGCTGGTCGGCTTGCAAGCTTCCGCCTTCCGGACTGCCGCTTGCAGGTGGATGTGTGCAGAATTCATACCTTTCACCGGCCCGGAACCAGTGGTCCACAGCTGGCACGCAGGGTCTAGGGTCCAGGGAAAGAGAGGGGTTGATAGCCGAGCACGACTGGAACGGGTGAAACCGTGGAATCTTGCCAGGGAGGGCCCAGCGCATTCGGCCCAGGTAAGGAAGCCGATGCCAGCTGTGTTGGTTATGATGGCAGTAGGTCCGAGATATCTTCCGATCTCCTGGATCTTCCGCTCAGTCTGGCCGCTCGTCCTGGGGGTGATAACCAGAGGTAAGACTACAACTGATATTTTAAAAGAGAAAAGAATGCCTTCCAGACGGGAGAAATAAACTGAGGTCCTCGATCTGACACGATATCCTCGGCAGGCCAAAAAATGCCGGAACACATTATTAAACAGCCGGGCTGCTTGCATAGCTGTGGGCAGACTAGACATAGGGAATTAATTTACAGCTTTTGCTGAAACGATCAACGATAACAAAATACAGGTATAACCTTCAGAACAGGGCAGATCAGAGACAAAATCCACGGCAATATGAGTCCATGGCCGCTGAGGAACCGGGTAACGGAGGAGCTTACCTGGGGCCGGGCGACGTACCTGAGCCGATGGGAGCACAGACTGAGCATCCCTTCATCAAGCTGCATTGATATCTCCGGATTATCCCAGGCCACCAGTACCGGGGAGATCAGTGAAAGGGTGCGCTAAGTCGACCTGGGTGTCCCGATCCCGAACGCAGTGGACGGAGTCCATGAGGGGAATACGAGATCTCGGGTACACGAACAATCTCCCCTCAGGACCTCCTTCGGCGGAGCAGACTGATCGCGGGCGACTAGCTTCAATTTGCTTGTCCAGGTCCCACTCGATGGGAGAAATTACCATTGCCGCTTTGAGGAGAACAGGCTCTGGAGGCTCCGGTGCTGCAGTCGGGGGCGTGAACTGCGGAGAGAGCATCGGCTTTTCCGGTTCTTGCTTCCGGGACGTATAAGTCACTGAAAAATTGAAACGAGAGAAGAATAAAGCCCAGCGGGCTTGACGAGAATTAAGTCTTTTAGCTTCACGTAAATACAACAGGTTCTTATGATCAGTATATACCACAAACGGGAACTTAGCTCCCTCCAGCCAATGTCTCCACTCCTCCAGAGCCAGCTTGATAGCGAGTAATTCCCGGTTGCCGATATCATAATTCTGCTCCGCCGGGACATCTTTTTGGAGAAGAAAGCGCATGGGTGAAGACGAGCACGATTCCCCCTGCAGCTGGCGCAGCACCCTACGCCGGTGGTGGAGGCGTCAACTTCAACCACAAACGGGAGCTCAGGCGAAGGGTGACGGAGAATTGGTGCTTTACAGAAGGCTTCTTTTAGCTGTTGAAAAGCCTCTAGCGCCTCCTGAGACCAAACTAGCTTACTAGGTTTCCCTTTGAGCATCGACGTGAGCGGGGAGCAGATTCCACTGAAGCTTTGAATGAATCGACGATAAAAGTTCGCGAACCCCAGAAAGCGTTGCAAACTGCGAACTGAGGAGGGCTGGGGCCAGGACTGAACTGCCTCCACTTTATCCTTCTCCATGAGCACCCCCGTGGCACTAATAACATATCCCAGAAACTGAACCTCAGAGAGATGAAATGCGCATTTCTCCAGCTTGAGATAGAGGTTGTGCTTTTGCAGCCGCTGGAGAACGAGCCGAACATGCCCCCGATGCTCCGCGAGAGACTTCGAGTACACCAAGATATCATCTATGTAGACAATCACAAACAGATCCAACATATCTCGAAATATTTCGTTCATAAAACTTTGAAACACCGCGGGCGTGCTTACCAACCCGAAGGGCATAACCTGGTACTCGAAGTGCTCCGCTGGCGCTATTTAAGGCCGCTCTTCCACTCATCCCCCTTCCGATCCGGGAATTAAGTTGTAAAGCTTCCCTGAGGTCCAGTTTCGTGAACACCAAGCTCCAATGAAGATGCTCTATGGAGGGAGAAATAAGAGGCAGAGGGTAAGTAAACTTAACAGTAGCTTGATTCAGAACACGGTAATCTATACAGGGCCGAAGACCTCCGTCTTTCTTCCCCACAAAGAAGAAACTGGATGCTGCTGGGGAAGTAGAGGGGCGAATAAATCCTTGTTGTAGTGCCTCCTTAATGTAGTCACCCATGGCTTTCTGTTCCGGGAGGGACAGCGAGTAGATAGGCCCCTTAGGGAGAGGGGCCCCAGGCAGCAGCTCGATGGCGCAGTCCCATGGCCTATGCGGGGGAAGTTGTGAGGCTCTCTCCTTACTGAACACATTTATAAACGCTTCATACTCCGGTGGAATCACACCAATCCAGGGTTGAACACTATTGACTGCTCTGGATACTTTCGGGAGGTCTGGAGAGAGAGGAACAGCAATAGGAGACATAACAAGTGAGGCAGAATTGTCAGACTGAATGGGCCTTTCTAAAGGCCACCCGAGAATTTCCCCTGTGGTCCAGTCCACTTCCGGACGATGCTTTTGGAGCCAGGGTCGTCCCAATACGAGATCCACCGAGCTCCCCTCTAGCACCCAGAAGGACAACATTTCTGTCCGGGCAGGTTTCCATTCGAGTCGGACATGTGGGGAAAAAAACCTGATTAGTCCATGCCCTAAGGGCTTCCCTAGAATATCTTGCACCGGGATGGGTTGTGCCGCTCGGTGCCTAGGTAACTGGAGCCGTCGCAGAAGATCTGGAGAGATGAAATTCCCAGCCGCACCGGAATCAATAAGTGCCTTTACTGGAATAGAGATAGTGTCAGAAACAATGGTTAGAGATGTGAGCGGTAGCATTATACCTGCTTGCGGCGGCTGAACCGCACTCACCCGGGTAGGAGAGGGGCGGACTGGACAGGCAGGAAGGAAATGCCCGGACTCTCCACAATAAATGCACAGCTGATGTGAGATGCGCCGTTTTCGCTCTTCTCTGGTTAAATGAAAGCTGTCCACTTGCATGGGCTCGGGGGCTGGAGGGCTCGGTGGAGCGGCGAGCGCACCTCGGGTAGTGGAACCCCGCGGCGGCTGAGACGCCCGTGATGTAGAGAGAGAGTGCAGCGGAGGAGCTGGTAATTGTTCGACCTAACCTCCACGTTGACAGGCCACGAGTCTTTGGGCTATCCGAATCGACTTCTGAATAAACGTCTCCAATTCAATGGAATCATCGTAAATTACCATGTGCATTTTCACCTCTGCGGACAAGCCTTGCCGGTAAGCAGCGAGCAGAGCGGCTTGATTCCAGCCGCTAGCTGCGGCGAGAGTACGAAACTGGAGCGCATATTCCGCCACCGAAGATCGGCCTTGCCGAAGTCTACAGAGTTGGTCTGCAACAGAGAGAGAAGAGGCAGAGTGATCAAAACATTTTAACTCGGCTCGAAAAGTCCTCCCAGGTGCGAGGACTCGCGAGATACTGACTCCCAGTAGCTCTTGAGCCCATCGCAGCCATGCCCGTCATCAGGCTAATAGCAAAGTCTACCTTGTCCGCTGCGGCGGGGTGCAGATGAGGCTGCCGACTGAAGAATAAATTCTGTATAAATTCACTGTATCAATTATAAGTCAAGGACAGAAGTGATGGAGGACTCGAGGAGTGTGAAAGAGACATCCTGTTTATATTTATTAGTGTCAAATCTACACTATAATGTGTGTTTACTAATGGCTGTCTAGCTTTTTGTGACACTTGTATGTTACCTTAAAAGATTCATAGGATAAATTAAATTCACCGTCATTTTGTTGTTCTGTCCCTTGCTAACAGCTATCCTTTCTTCCACTAGAAAAACTCTTTTAACAAGTAAATGAAACATTGCTCTCTAGTCATACAATAGTTTTGGGTGAGAAACAGTTTTTAACCTGATAACCATCACTGCACATATTAAGCATAGACATGAAAATGCAATTACAATAACAAATGCAACTACAAAATGAACTCAAAATTTTTTACATTTTTTAAAATAATCTTTTATTTTTAATTTTAGGTATTTTAAAAAAATAACATTATTAATTTTTTTATGTTTTAAAAATTTGTCAAATATTTATTCTTGAGTCTTTCCATCAATATATAGTTTGTCATGATTAGATTAGAACTTAACTGTAAAACATTTTAGTGAATATTGAAATAACCTGGAAAGTTGGAATGGTAACAAAAATTTAACTATTATTGGCTGCAAATCTTGTCCTCCGCTTCACAAGACCAGTAAGAAACCAGTGCTATCTGACATGACTGATGTCAAACCTAATGTGATGAATTATGACGAGTCATTCTACTGATCTTCTTGTTTGTTGCACAGAAGAAAGTCAAACAAATTTGGAAGGGATTTTTATTTCAGATAAACTTTGTGTAGTTTTAAATGACTCATACATGACTTGTGTATCTGTTTATACATTTCTGTGACAAATTTCCACAGTGGTGCAAAATAAAATATTATCTGATCTAATCACGGTAAGTCTCTCTCTTGCACACGTAACGCCAGGATGGATGTTAGAAATGCCAGCTGTAAATCACTTACTTATTCATCAACCACTGCTGATGTCTCCCAGTGCTGATTAAATATTAATGTCAGAACACTCCAAGGAGAATCATTCGCTTATAATTTTTCTCTAGATTGCATCTTAACAGGAGCGTTGTGCTGTCGCGCGCTTTATGAAGATTTCTTTTACAAACAGACCACTGGTTTCTGAATCACACCAGAACACTCAGGTTCGTCCTTGAATGTGACATTTTCAGTGTAAAAAAACTGACAACAGTCTGTGAGATATTTTTTCTTCCATTTTATGATGTCTTCATTGATTCATTGGGCACATGTGCTCAGTTCAGCTCATTTGAAACAGCGGAGGTCAAGTCTCAGAAGAAACCTCCATTGTGCTCTTACACACGACAGCAGCAGAAATGAAATAACACACATAAGAAGTCCACTATGTATGATAATTCTGTTTACCCCACTGGGAATGACATGCAAAAATGTGAAAGTATTTTTATTCTTTCATTAAGAAAGAAAGAAAACCTTTTTCATTCAGATTTCTTTCTCTGAAAGCTCTTTTTAATTTACACTAGACAGAAAAAGTAATGCAAGACTAATAGTTCTTTACAGTTACAGGTAATGAAATGCAGGTTCCTGATTGGTTATTGAGAGACGGGCAATGATTATGCTCGGTGCAGTGATGAACAGCGTGTGCACGCGACTCACCTTCTGCATGACTGATGTGTAACTTTCCAGCTGACAGGTTCTGTGTTCCTGCATCAATCAGTAATCTTTACAGCAATCTGGCCTTTAGCTGTGAAGAACCACAAGCACAGGGCAACAACTCAATACTGAAACAGGAATAGAGCTGCATTCCTGCTGACATTAGAATTACATCAGACTTCCCTCATTACTGAATAATAAGATAACCACACTTTGTTTTCCTTTCCTTTCCATAAGCATTTTTCATTAAAATAATCAAATCAAAATACAGGAGTCACTTTACTGGCCGGACACCTCACAGACTGCCTTCAAACTGGCTGTCTCTAGCTATGAGCCAGACTTCAGAGGACTACAGACAGTATTCAGTCACAGCCATCACACTGACTTGAGTGAGTAACATTAGTGCAGCAGTTTTGCCTCTGGTGGCATTGAGAAAAAGTGATGTTGCATAAGATGGGACATAACTGCACCTTAGCTTAATTGAGATTGTTGATAATTTTGTTTGCACAGTTCATTTATAAAATGTTAAGGGTAGTACCTTCAGAAACTTCAGTGAATAAGCACTTTACTGCTGACAATGGCATTTTTCTTGAGTTCAGTGCCACAGTGTTTATATGAAGGTTGCATCCGGTTAAGTAAAAAGAAAAAGAAAGAACATTTCATGTATATTAAATTCAAATACAATTCAAATACTAAATAAAAGGCCCTCAGGTTGGAAGTACAATCTGGGCTGTCTTTTTCTATCTATTCTTCTGGATAGTAGATCTTGGCTTTCATTAAGGCCGAGGTCAGGGATCTTCAGCTTGAAAAGGTTGGTGACCACTGCTGTAATATATATATATCAAGCTGAACCACTTTATTTTATTTTATTATCATACACTGTAATAAATGAGGTTTTTGTAAATAAAGCTAACATTATGTATTTTTTCAAACAAGTAATATTTTGTCGCTTTTACTTAACATGTTTAATTTAGTAAGTTTACCTCTTGGGTTTTCTTGTCATTTCTTGCTCTTAAATACAAACGAAATTTAAATAAAATTGTCCAACTAATATTTTCTTTGTTTTTCTCATCTGATTGAAAAAATGACGAAGGCAAGTAAAATGTGCTCCACAAAGCCTGAAGCGGAGGAAAAGCGAACGGAAACTTCTTGAAGACTGATTGAATATTTACTCGCAGGAGGAGTTTCCTCATCTCAGTCGTAGACTTACAGACAAACAGTCAATGCGGAGAGAAATAAACGACATAAATTATTTCACAAGCAATTTCACGCATTCATAGCGCCAGTATTGAACCGCGGATGTCGTACCAAACGGTTCAATATTATATTGAGAATTGTGGCATCCCCTAATAGTCAGACATACCAAGTATAAGAAGATGGTGGTCTGTCCTTTGCTGGAGAAATTCCCACCAAGGTGTTTTTTTTTTTCTTCTTTCTTTCTTTCTTTCTTTTCTTTTCCCTTGTTATTATTCCTTTCTGAAAATTCGACAAGGATGGCAAAATGCCTTTTACAGTTAGTATGACTTTTTAGTTGTCATATCATCATGCAATGAATCTTGGTATACTGTATTATTAATGTGTTTTTATGTCATAAATTATCAAGATCGGTCATGGAAATCCAGCAAAGCAAAGAGAAGGCGGACTGACAGGCCACACAAAACTGTTATGATTTATTCTGTTTGAGGTGCTCTATTATTTATAGTAAATGTTCACCGTCATTTACTGATGTTCTACATTTGAAAATACATTTGCATGTATTTTCTATTACTCAATTTATAAACTGCAAGGAATCATTATCACCACAAGAAGTTCAGATTGTTATGTTTTGTTCATGTATAGCTTCCTCATGCTAGTCCTTCAGGTTTCAAAGATGGTGATGTTGCAATTGGCTCCCTGCCCTCACATGCAGGTGCTTCAACAGCATGGTGTGCATGGAAAGCCTCCGGGCCGAGAGGCTCACTTTTGGTGGTTGGACAGTAAGTTTTATTAGTGACTTTTCTTCATGATATCACTGTTAGGTTAATCACAGCCTCTCTGTTTTTTTCTCGTTAAAAACTTTTTTCCTCTCTCTTTTTTACTATTACATTAAGTAGAGAATGCTGCATTTTATTGATATAGTTTTTCATCAGATTGGTTTACAGTATCTATAATGGTCAATAAAGTGATGCCCATGTTTAAAGTTTTTCGAGTCAACATTCTAAGTTAACACATTTTACCTTCATTTGTAGGTTAATACGCTTTATTTTATATATCATTTAATGCAAGTTACAAATGTCAGTTAAATATCAGTAATTACATATAAATATCATGCTTTGAAAAATACTCATACAGGTGAGAAACACCAATACAATCATGTGCACCACTGCTTTACCACTAGGATTTGGTAAATTTATTGAAAATTGCTAGTAATTGTCCTTGTTAATGTAATTATAAAAATTGAGTAATAAAAGTATTTTTTATAGTTTTGGTATACATTTAGATAAAATGACATGCAGGTAGGAGAGAATATTAATAAAATACACACAGGCTATTATATATATAAGAGTTGTGTCTAGTAACATGAGAATGGGAAATTTGGTTTATGAAAGATTTCCATATTAAAGATCTCTCAGTAGTTTAATTTAACACTTTAAAAAAAAGAAAGCATACACGTATGACCTATATAGGATAACAATAAAACAATAGCGGTACCATTATACACTTTCTTTTGATTTATTTTATACTTTTGTCACAATAGGTACTTGTAGCCTGTATTTTTATACACACATTTTATTTATTTTGACATAAATGTTGTTGTGATATCGACAGAATAGTAAAATCAGGAAAAAAACAAAATAAATAATAATAATAATAACGCATTTCCGCTTCCTTTACAGGCTTCCGTAAGGTCTTGATTGGATGGTTGGAAAACGCCTAGACCGTCTGAAAAACGCCCAATAATTGGGAAACACCTTCTTTTGTTGTTCCGCAGAGACCTATACTTGGAGCAAAGGGTGGATTTGAACTGGCGTCAACCGCGTCAAAATAACTACTACACCTCGCTTTTACCAACTACACCATTACAATCTGTTATGACGTTGTAATGCGTTGATAGGGCAGAACTCAATAAGGCGGGTATGTGCACTCCGTCACAAATAGCACCTTATTATAAAGTGTTACCGTCTAAATCAGAATATGAAGAATGACTTGAAGAATAAGTTGAACATGTTTTTTTCTCTTTAATACACACTTTATAAAACAGAAAGTTTTATCATTTGTTTGTAGGAGAGCTGAGGACGCTGCTAAATTCGGCGTGCATTTAATGCAGCTGTCAGCTTTAAGAAAAAGACCTGCCAGTGAAGATCAGAGAAATTTTTAGCCATAGAAACATTTATGTGATTTTTTTTGACAAAATGTGTATGGTGCATAAGAAGACATCTATAAGAAAAAGAAAGTGCAGAATAACAAATGACTATCATTTCTTTATAGGAGAGGTGTGGGACGCTTTTACGTTTGGATGTGTTGGATGGAGCTGTCATTTGACCTGCCAGTCAAGATCACAGTATTTTTTTGAACAATTTAAATAAAATAAAAATGTCAATAAATTGTTTAAGAAGACATCATACGAAGCATGAAGCATTCAACTGCCCGTAGTATAAAACTAAATGGATCCTGAATGGAAAAATCAGGGAACCTGTGCTTTACTTTCAAGCACTGGTGCCTCAAGCATCGGACTGCTGCCTGTTGCCAGGCAGCTAATCAACATGCTGAGACTGGTCCCCGCACTACGGAAGGAAGGATGGTGCCTGCGTTCCTTCATGGGACTATGAGTCCAATCCGTACTAAAAACAAGACTGTAAACGCTTTATATATATACCTCACGCTTTTGCCGTTGGTATTTACATGACGGTAGGTCGTCAACGTGTTGTTGATTTTATGACTTAGATTTATAGTATTTACATATACAGTATAAAAATACATTTCATACTTTGTAAATATATAAAACTTTGGTGAAATTCGCACGTTTTTTTTCCCTCAAGAAATTGCATCGCTTTTACGTATGTGGTTTTATGCAAATTACAAGAGCGTTATGCGTGATGACATCACACCATTGCGTTCTGAATTGCTTAACACTCTTAAATCAAACCAATACAATACTGTAATATATATATTAATCTGAACCACTTTATTTTATTATATTATCATACACTGTAATAAATTGTGTTTTTTAGTAAATAAAGCTAACATTTCATTTATTTTTTCAAACAAGTAATATTTTGTCGTTTTACTTAACATGTTTAATTTAGTAAGTTTACCTCATGGGTTTCTTGGTCATTTCTTGCTCTTAAATATAAACGTAATTTTAAAACACAATTGTTCAATTATTTTCTTTGGTTTTTCTCATTTAATTAATTGAAAAAACGAGGAAGGTAAGTAAAATGTGCTCCACAAAGCCTGAAGCGGAGGAAGCAACGGAAACTTCTTGAAGACTGAGGGTGATTTTAATACCCGTAAGTTGTGAAATTGTCACTTATTAATCCATTCAGGTATGTCTGCACAAAGGTGTAGAGTTAAGTTGTCTGGTTGTTTGCTGCCGGTTTCTTATAGCACCTGAGTAATGTTATGAATAATGTCCCTCCTGTGGTCTCTGTCAATGTTAACAACATATTAGCAGTTGATTTTTCGGTGTACAACCGGTACCCATACAACTATAGTAACCCAGAAAAGAAACAAACATTCCGTGAAAACACATAAATATCCACGTAAAACAAAGTCGTTAATGTCCAGTTGCATATATAGCCTACGGGCTTGCTTTTAATATGTTATAAAGAGCTCTGGCCAGCGCAAGGGAAGATTGTTACATGTATTAACTAATGTATACATGGTAACGCTTTAAAATAAGTTGTGTTTTTTAGCATTAGTAAATGCTTTCATTAGTTAACAATGGACAATTTAGTTTTTCAGCATTTATTAATTTTTTAATATTGGTTCATGTCAATACAGTCGTTCATGATAGTTTCTGGTGCATTACCTAATGTTAACAGTGACAACGTTTGATTTTAATACCGTGTTAGTAAATGCTAAAATGAACTTGAACTACCATTAATAAATGCTGTATTAGTATTAGACATTTGAAAAGGAAGAAAAAGAAAGCTCCAGCAAAAGAGAATGAGGTCTCTGCTAGTATATAAACAACATTTTAAGGGCGTTTTCAACCTCTGTGCCTGATTTTGCTAAAAGTGAGTGGGAGGATTCATAATACGCTTTTCCCATCAACCCCAAGATATGAGTGGTAAAGCTTTTGTGAAATGAGGAGAGAAATCACCTGCATATGGATGTAAGTGGATTTTCTAAAACTATCATTTTGTTTAACGTTTTGATTCGTTTGTGTCAATTTGCTAGCAAGCTAATGCGGTTAGACATAAAAGCTCCAAGGGGTCTACCGCTTACAATCTATCGCTAACTGTTATTAGCAAACATCTGCTATCTTTTGCGCATCAGTTTGTCACTTTGAGTAGGTTTTTCCTGTCGGCGCATTGTTATATCAAATATTGCAAGTCTACCATGACTAGTTAGCTTGTCAGACTAGAAAACACTCACATAAATAAGTTAATAAATAGTTGTAAACAAATAAATGGGCCATTCCACCAAATGGTGCCATTTCTGTCCCCAGGACATTATAGGTACAAAACATGCACAAAAATAACTATAAAATACATTTTATTATTAAGGAAAGTGTTGTGTACATTAATCTAACTGCAAATTTTATATAATTTAAATTTTTTTATTAAAAACTTGTTTATAATATTTCGGATAAAATACATATTTTAGTCGTGTCCCCAGGTTTTCACTGTCCTGTTACCCAACACATTCCCCTCATATATGGAATGGCATTTGAGTTTGAGCTGCGCTGTAAGGAAAACAATATCCACAGAAAGCTGCTGAAAAGGCATTTCGTTTACAGTTTGTATTCTTAATATCACTTTAAATTTAATATTTATTGTTTTTCCGTTATTTATATCATATCTCATAACCCATTCTCTACCCCTAAACATAACAAAAACCTCTGCAGACCACTAGATTTAAATAGAAACATAATTTGACCTTTTTTAGCAGTGAGGTCAGCTCACTAGTCAATGTTTAACACACTTCACTATATCAGTGCGGGCATTAACATCTCACACCTATATACTAATATAATGGATGCATGTTAAAATGGTTAAAATGATTATGTACAGTGGAGGAAACTTGTTTTAAATTAAAATGTAAGAACCTATTCAGCAGATCACAATTCAGCCGGAGAGGACAAGAGCCCCAACCAGGCCCATACCATACTAATTTATTCACATGCCCCTTCTGCACATCTCACATATGTAAGCCTGCACAGCACCATCAAATAGTGGACCCATATAGCTGGGCATAAACTAAGAGCAGTTTGAATATGGAGGTGAGTGTGTACTCATATCTTATAAATGTGTATGTCATATTTTTGCATCCACTAACATTGATATTTTCGTATTTCTGCTTGCTACATTTTGTTATATACAGCTGTAGCCTTGGCTGGGCCAAAAGGCCAAGCATTTTCACCGCTATCAGTGTCCACAGACATGCATAAATAGCGCTGCCATAAAAAGCATCTTTGGAGCTTCCACCTACCGCCACCAGCACCACGAAACTCCTTCGCTTCGCCATCAGCACCTCATCCACCACGAGAAACTCTTCGCTGCCACCAGCACCTGATCCACCACGAGAACCTCACCCAGCACCCACGAGAACTCTCTTCTACCGCCACCAGCACCTCATCCACCACGAAACTCCTTCGCTGCCACCAGCACCTGTTGATCCACCACGAGAAACTCCTTCGGCGTGCCACCAGCACCTGATCCACCACGAGAAACTCCTTCGCTGTCACCAGCACCTGATCCTACCACGAGAAACTCGCCGCTGCCACCAGCACCTGATCCACCACGAAACTCCTTCGCTGTCACCAGCACCTGATCCACCACAAGAAACTCCTTCGCTGTCACCAGCACCTGATCCACCACGAAACTCCTTCGCTGTCACCAGCACCTGATCCACCACGAGAAACTCTCTTCGGCTGCCACCAGCAGCACCTCATCCAGTGGAATCAGCAGCTCCTCCAGTGATTAAAAAGAAAGCAAATCACTGTGAGGTGTCCTCACTGTCCTCAACCTTTTGGTTACATCATGTGTGCATCTTGCACATCTGCAGTAGACTACTCCTGTGCTATTGCACCACATGAAGAGTTATCAGAGGACATGTTGACTGAGATGGTGGAGCAAAAATGGTTTGATAACACAAGGAAAAACCAATGTCTTACGGGCAAGATCAGGCTAAAGTGCGCAAAGGTGCAACATTTACTAGCCTGAGATTTACTGTTGGAGGGCCCCAACTACAAGTATTATGCATATCAGTATCACTGAGCCAAGGGTTTCTCTATTACAGTAGACTGGGCAGAGTTTTGGTTCATTACAATTCCAAGACAAACACATGGCACTGCCCTTGTAACCATGCCAGAAGCAGCTGCACAGATTGAACCTGCAGAACATGATGACCTGTCTGGCCTACAGTGGGAATATCCTCAAAGAGTGATGGCCTGAAGCAGATGGTACAATATATATACCATAATAAAAAAAGCTTCCTGACACACTATCAGATGTTTTATAGAAGATGTAAAGAAGGAAGATATTCCTCAAGATCTTATTCCTGAGGGAGGAGTTCTGGCTCCCAGTGCCCTGGACCTCGCCTCCTCCCAGTGCTCCTGTCCTATCACCAAAAATGCTAAAGTGGCTTAATGCCACTGGGTGCAGTAGTGACTGGTAGGCATTGCTGGTTTTGTCAATTTGTAATATGAGAATATTTAATATTTCTAAGATGTTTGGCATTTAAGAGTACAAGCATGCCATGGTAATTTATGAATTCAAAACAATTTATTGAAACAAAAGCTAACAACATATACTTTCTCCAGATTATGGAATCCCATAGAAAACCTAAGGGATAAGCTGAGTCATCGTGGTAGAAGGTCAGTGAACCCTGCACCCCAGAACCTCAATGACCTGAGGGCAACCCTTCAAGAGAGTGGAATGCCACGCCTCAGCCAGACAAGTCGAATCATGAACAGTGCATGGAGACGCCTTGTCAAGCTATGTCGATGCTCATCGACACATATGACAAGTTATTGAGACATTGGTGATGTTGTTGTGGTATACCCACCACTGTTGTTAAGCTTTGTTTCAATAAGTTGTTGAGATAATACATTACCATTGTACGCTTCTCATCTAAATGCCTTACTTTTATGATATATTATCACTGTAAATATGAACTTTTTACACCTTCCGTAAATTCCCACCTGAAAGTTGAATATGTCTTTTGCATTAGACTCCAGCATTAGGGCAGTATTAAAGTATGCTTTATTCACAATAATTGCCAAGTGATTGTTTGACATTTTGTACTATTATTATCTGTTTATTTACCCTATCAAGAATATCCACATACTGCAAAAAATGCAGTAATTGTGGTATGTTTTGCATCAGATACCAGGACTTGATGCATGGGCTTCCTACAATTTTAATGATAAAGTGCTGCTAAGCATCTTTCTATGCATCTTCATAAGCGAATTCTGTTCAGGTTTTGATTCTGAAATTTAAAATACATTAGGCTCAAGATTGTTCATCTTAATCTAGCACTGATATATGTTCTTATGACTGTTCTCTACTCAGGATCATGTGTCAGTTGGAAGAGTATGCTCCATATTGCAAAGGACAACACATGTGCCTTACCCAAAGGAGACAGAGTTTCTTCATGCATATTTACATTTTGAGGCACTAACTCACCATGATTATGCCTTTCGTGTCTAAAATGTGGACGTCATCCTCCAGTTGTTGTAATGGACTTACATAAAAAGGGAGTGTTCAACATGGCAGAAGTAAAGAATCACAGATTTTGTCATTTTCTAGCCGTTTCTATGCAGTTATGTTAATTTAATTTTTGTTTTTTTGTTTATCCAGTCAGTGACATAAGTGAGCCAAATGAAACCTTCAATGGAGAGGTGAATTCGAGGAGTTCTGGGAGACTTCAATGGAGAGGATTGCAACTGGTTTGTTGAAGAATAAGTTGCAACATGACAATTAGGCTATCATGTGCAAATAATGTAAACAACTTCCTTTGTCTCTTGTACAGACTAGTTGAGTTCTATTACATCAGTGAAGTTCCCAACCAGCAGCTCCTGGTGGAGGCCCCCAACACTGCACTCGCTTGCATCTCCCCTTTGTCTGACACACTCATTTCTGTCTTGGAGTCTCTACTAATGAGCTGATCATCTGAATCAGGTGTGTTTTGATTAAGGAGACATGGAAACATGCAGTGTTGGGGGCTTCCAGAACGTGGTTGGGAACCACTGCATTACATCATGTATTTCACATCTAAAACAAAATGCCTTGTTTCAAGAGTTTGTTTCACTGCTTTTTTATTTCTGTATGATTTTAGTTGGAGACACAAACTCTTTGTCACTATAAAACCTAATTTTGAGAACTGGGCCCCAATT
Organism: Beaufortia kweichowensis; assembly: GCA_019155185.1. NCBI lineage: Eukaryota > Metazoa > Chordata > Actinopteri > Cypriniformes > Gastromyzontidae > Beaufortia > Beaufortia kweichowensis. The sequence continues at coordinate 6,673 of JAGGEC010000132.1, read as the reverse complement.
GATCGGCAGATACACACGTGAGGACACCATCTGTGATAAACGCTGAGTGGAAGAAAGTGCAGAGCACAAATACACAAGACCATTGCTGAAATAGACATGACAGAGGAAAGACTTGGTGATGAATTAATGAAGCCAAAGGTATGCACCAGATCAGTATGAATCTCTATAGCCACTTATAATTTTGGTAGTTTAATAAAATGGGTGGTGGGTGACCAGTGATGAAAACAATGGATAAACAACTATCACTATGCAGGTCTAAATCAGTTGTTACCTTTAAGTCATACTTAGAACTAACACACAAAGAGCTAGTTTCACATTGTAACGGTACCATCAAACATATTTGTGCTTTTACAAGCTTGCAGATATTCGAAAACTTTGCAAGGCCTGTGGAGTCAAACTGGCCACTGGCCACTGAAGGGATCAAAGACTGATCTTCTTTCCAGACTGAGAGAAGAAATGCAAAACAGAACTGCATACCTACAAGATATTTCAAAGAGAGATATTTCTCTGAGAGTTCAAATGTACATGTTCTGAAAGTTATTGAGTTTGTTCACTAAACAAATTATACTCCTCTCTCTTGTCAGTGGATGGGCAGCCATTTTATGCCCCTGTGGTGTGAAATTTCTATCCGTGCAATTTAATGTCCTAAAGACTTTACCGACATGTTATTCTCATTGGAAACACATGTGCCAAACATTTGTATTTATGATTTTGTTACAGAGGACTGGGCCACCCATGCCAACATAAGGAGGCCGGAAGCAATGCCATTTGCAACATTTTGAGGGGCAGAACCTTCAGAAAACAATCTAACGGCTGCACAGAGCGGAACCCTAACTATAAGCCTTCCACCCTGGATAAAAAAGACAAAAAGTTGGATGAAGATGTTAATTGCCATCCAGTGACTGGTTCCCTCAGATCACTATGCTCTTTATGACAAGTTCCATGAGTCAAACAGTAAGGATGTGCGTAGACACACCTCAGAAAGATTCAGCTTCTGTCCCAGAGTTTGCTGGCAGAGTAAACACACAAGCTGCAAGAACCTTTTCGCTGGAATGGGAAGAATAACTATTTTTTAATATGATGTCTCCCCACTCACCCACGTGGTTTCTTGTCAGAAACATTTTAAGTGATTCAAAACAATGAAAAAACAAATCCATGCTATTTTACAACTCAATATGTCTTTATGTGTCTTTAGACAAAGAACAGGGCTCCTGAAATGACCAGACTACATTTGATAAAACCTAGCAAAGGCTTGCTGGGAAAGCCACTGACTCGATCACAGCGTAAACTGGTAATATAGCTAAACAGTTATTAATTGCACAACTGCAGTCCTGTATTATGATTTAATTTTAGATTTTGCATTTTCATTTTATGCATTCAGACACTCATAACTTCACAATTGATTCATCATCGAAAGCCAACAATATTCACTGTGTGCAATGCCAGGTCTTTAGGAAGCTATAGGACTAAGAATCTGTTGTTTTGTCAGTAATGGAAAATTTCTGTTCTCTTGACAGGTGGCTCAAGCTCGTTCTACAAACGCGCATAAAAGTGGCACTTGTGGGCTCTATTGTCATAAAACAGAAAGACTTAACAACTCTTGACAGACCTTTGTGAGGTGGGAAGGAAATGTAAGAAACAGACAAAAACATGAATCAAAACTTAAAATCATAATAATTAAAATAATGTCCAAGTGAAGCAAATGTTGATATTTTTTTACACAGGTGCTGAATTTCTGTTTCTGTGTGCTGCAACAGATTGCACTCTCCCAGGTTTAACCTTTAAAGTTTTCAGAGCATAAATAAATGCATTTTGTTCAAATACTTAAAGTAACATTTTTTTGTTGCCAGAATGTGGACATCTATCCAGTTGACAGCCATGCCATAGTGACAGCTGGTTGCCACCAATTGCATTGCATCCTATGGACCACTTACCTGTAAGTATCACTGGACGCTTTGAGCAGGTCTGGAATGTCTTTAATGTTCTGGACTGGAATGGTTCTATGTTCAGTTCTTTTTTCTATTTTCTTTAAATATATGGCAAATATTAAAACATTTATTTTCTTCTTACTATTATATATATATATATATATATATATATATATATATATATATATATATATATATATATGTTGCTTTTAATGTTCGCGATACTTTAAAACATACAATACCAATTGTTGTACAAACTGAAATCAGCTGCATATTTCTGATTAATTCCTTGATATTATGCATTTCCCTAACAACTAACACATGGGAAAAACATTTTCAGATCATGAAATTACATAATTGCGCTTAATTGTATTTTCTCAATTCTCTGAAACTCCAGGTTTTGGAGATGGCACTTATATTTCCATAAACAGGTTTTGCTTCAGAGTACTCATGTTACAGAACTTTGTGTTCTCTGGTTCTATGTTCAGTTCTTTTTTCTATTTCCATTGGCTTTGTTCTCATTGTATACACAATTTTAAGAAAACACTTTATTTGAAATACACTTTTACTTTTAGGATGATATATTAATTAATTTTGTGCATCCCTGCATTAAGAAGAGCCATGGAAAAATAAAGGTGTGGACAGTTCCTGTTAAATTCTGCCTTTATTATTTCTGTTCTATTTCAAATTTCCTTGCTAATCATATGTAGTTTTGCAGGGTAGTTCTCTTTTCTAAACCCTGTTTGGCTGTTTGTGAGTGTTTTTCTTAATGTGTTGGTTTTTTTTGGTCGGGAGGTATTCATTTATTTTGACAGAGAAATTACTCTGAGCCTGTGTCCTGGGACATGGACAGAATTCTCTCTGAGGACCTTGGCAGGGTATGTTTTATTTTTGCACTAAATGTGATTGAAAATTTTAATGAATTAGGGCTGTAGTGGTACTAGTTAAAAAATGATATGATATATAATTTTACTTATATCTGGGATATACCTCGACAAGAGCTGTCTTGCAGCTGTGGAGTCTCTCATACTAATGGTAGGATCCTAATGGCTACTATTGGTTTCTGCAGGTGTCATGTCAGAATTAAACCCATGTGCAGTTATTAATACATAATTCATTTTGGCAGTATGCTCTCTATGTCATCTTAGGGGAACTTTTGACTTCTGGGAGGTGGGTTTTCCAAGCACATTAAAAGACATTCTGTAAGTTTAAGAATTGTTTTGATAAACTTGCTTTTCCAACTATAGTCAGACATACCAAGTATAAGAAGATGGTGGTCTGTCCTTTTGCTTGGAGAAATTCCTCACCAAGGTGTTTTTTTCTTTCTTTCTTTCTTTCTTTTCTTTCTTTTCCCTTGTTATTATTCCTTTCTGAAAATTGACAAGGATGGCAAAATGCCTTCACAGTTAGTATGACTTTTTTAGTTGTCATATCATCATGCAATGAATCTTGGTATACTGTATTATTAATGTGTTTTTATGTCATAAATTAACAAGATCATCATGGAAATCCAGCAAAGAAAGAGAAGCTATGGACTGAGGCAATTTATAAACTGCAAGGGAATCATTATCACCACAAGAAGTTCAGGATTGTTATGTTTTCTGTTCATGTATAGCTTCCTCTGCCAGTCCTTCTGTGCTTCAAGATGGTGATGTTGGGCAATTGGCTCCCTTGCTCTGTAAAATGCAGGTGCTTCCAACAGCATGGTGTGCATGGAAAGCTCAAATGAAGAGGCTCTCACTTTTGGTGGTTGGACAGTAAGTTTTATTAGTGACTTTTCTTTCATGATATCACTGTTAGGTTAATCACAGCTCTCTGTTTTTTCCTCGGTTGAAATATGTTTAAGACTATGATGAGGTCAAGTTTTTTCAGGTGTCCTGAACTGAAGGCATTCAGTGAAATTTCTCAGAACCTTATACAGGGTTCCATACAATCTATCCAGATAATCTCCCCATTGTGAGACTACATACAAAGACTGTGGTGAAGGCTACAGAGGAAGAGGTAGGGGCAAGAGGTGTGTGTTGCAGGGGTTCTGTGGTCTCTGATGACTTCCCAAGGATACTTCTTGGAAGCGACTGTTTCTATGAGGCTGGAGGAAAGCATCTTGCAATGTGTCTTTTCCTTGTTTTGAACTTTTTCTCTCTCTTTTTTACTTCATTACATTAAGTAGAGAATGCTGCATTTATTGATTTAGTTTTCATCAGATTGGTTTACAGTATCTATACCTGGTCAATAAAGTGATGCTCATGTTTAAAGTTTTCGAAAGTCATCATTCTAAGTTAACACATTTTACCTTCATTTGTAGGTTAATACGCTTTTATTTTGATATATCATTTAATGCAAGTTACAAATGTCAGTTAAATATCAGTAATTACATATAAATATCATGCTTTGAAAATACTTGCAGGTGAGAAACACCAATACAATCATGTAAAATTCACTGCTTTACACTAGGATTTGGTAACTTTTATTGAAAATTGCTATTAATTGGTCATTGTTAATCACTGTTACAACTTGATTTATATTGTGTTGTTCCATATACAAAAACGAAAATACAACAGTAATGTAATTATAAATAATTGAGTAATAAAGTAATTTTTTTATAGTTTTGGGTATACATTTAGATAAAAATGACATGCAGGTAGGAGAAATATTAATAAAAATACACACAGGCTATATATAAGAGTTGTGTCTAGTAAATATGAGAATGGGAAATTTGGTTTATGAAAGATTTCCATATAAAGATCTCTCAGTAGTTTAATTTAACACTTAAAAAAAAGAAAACATACACGCAGTATGACCTATACAGGATAACAATAAAACAATAGCGGTACCATTATACACTTTCTTTGATTTATTTTATACTTTGTCACAATAGGTACTGTAGCCTGTATTTTATACACACACATTTTATTTATTTGACATAAATGTTGCTGTGATATCGACAGAATAGTAAAAATCAGGAAAAAACAAAATAAATAATAATAATAATAGCCATTTCCGCTTCCTTACAGGCTAAGTAGCGTCTCTGATTGGATGGTTTGGAAAGACTTCTAGATTAGTCTGAAAACGCTCCAATAATGTGGGAAACACCTTCTTGTTGTTCCGCAGGGACCTATACTTGGAGCAAAAAGGTGGATTTGAACTGGCTGCCAACCGCGTCAAAATAACTACTACACTCATGTAATTAACTACACCATTACACCTTGTTATGACGTTGTATGTTGATAGGCAGAACTCAATAAGGCGGGGTATGTGCACTCCGTCACAAATAGCACCTTATTATAAAGTGTTACCGTCTAAATCGGAATATAAAGAATGACTTGAAGAATGATTTGAACATGTTTTTTTCTCTCTTTAATACACACTTTATAAAACAGAAAAGTTTTATCATTTGTTTGTAGGAGAGCTGGAGGACGCGTTAAGTTCGGCGCATTTAATGGCTGTCAGTTAAAGAAAAGACCTGCCAGTGAAGATCAGAGAATTTTTAGCCATAGAAACATTTATGTGATTTTTTTGACAAAATGTGCATGGTGCATAAGAAGACATCGATACGAAAAAAGTGCAGAATAACAAATGACTATCATTTCTTTATAGGAGATGTGTGGGAGGCTTTAAGTTTGGCGCGTTGGATGGAGCTGTAATTTGACCTGCCAGTCAAGATCACAGTATTTTGAACAATTTAAAAAAAAAAAAAGTCAATAAACTGTTTAAGAAGACATCATACGAAGCATGAAGCATTCAACTGCCCGTGAGAGTATAAAACTAAATGGATCCTGAATGGAAAAATCAGGGAACCTGTGCTTACCAAGCACTGGTGCCTCAAGCGGGACAGCACTGCCTGTTGCCAGGCAGCTAATCAATATCTGAGACTGGTCCCCGCACTGGAAGGGAAGGATGGTGCCTCACGTTCCTTCATGGACTATGAGTCACTCCGTACCAAAACAAGACTGTAAACGCTTTATATATATACTACGCTTTTGCCGTTGGATTTACATGACGGTAGGTCGTCAACGGTTGTTGATTTTATGACTTAGATTTATAAATTTTATATATACAGTATAAAAATACATATCATACTTTGTAAATATATAAAACTTTGGTGGAATTCATGCGTTTTCCTCAAGAAATTACGTTTTACGTGTGGTTTTATGCAAATTACAAGAGTAAGTGATGACATCACACCATTGCGTTCTGAATCGCTTAACACTCTTAATCAAACCAATACAATACTGTAATATATATATTAATCTGAACCACTTTATTTTATTATATTATCATACACTGTAATAAATTGTGTTTTTGTAAATAAAGCTAACATTATTTATTTTTCAAACAAGTAATATTTTGTCGTTTTACTTAACATGTTTCATTTAGTAAGTTTACTGCGGTTTTCTTGTCATTTCTTGCTCTTAAATACAAACGTAAATTTAAACACAATTGTTCAATTATTTTCTTTGTTTTATCTCATTTAATTAATTGAAAAATGATGAAGGCAAGTAAAATGTGCTCCACAAAGCCTGAAGCGGAGGAAGCAACGGAAACTTCTTGAAGACTGAGGTGATTTTAATACCAGTAAGTTGTGAAATTGTCACTTATTAATCCATTCAGGTATGTCTGCACAAGGTGTAGAGTTAAGTGTCTGGTGTTTGCTGCCATGGTTTCTTATAACGGAGAGTAATGTTATGAATAATGTCCTCCTGTGGTCTCGTCAGTACAACATATTAGCAGTTGATTTTTCGGTG
>JAGGEC010000131.1:0-22790 GCA_019155185.1 Beaufortia kweichowensis | reverse complement strand
TGGCACGCTCAAGATCTCTGCTGTAGATGATCTTGAGGGGCTTGACGCAGAAACTGGTCATTCGTTTGAGGTATGATTAATGGTCCTTTCTTATTATTACCGTAGTATCTGTTCAACTTCAAATGTGCGTTTCATATTCGTTTGAAAAGGCAAGGCAGTCCACTGTCTTGATAGTGTATGTCAAATGAGACTTGTATAAATGCGTAAATTATTAAGTGTTTAAGGGGTTAAATGTGGAATTTGTAAAGTGCTCTATAATGCTTTGTCTTTAACCTTTTATATTTTCACATTTTGCAATGTATTCTTTTATTTTTGTTTTCTCTGGAAAGCTGCTTTTAACAGTGCTTTATTGTTAAAGCGCCATACAAATAAACTTGAACTTATGTCTAGTAGTCACGTGTTTCCTGGAAACGCAAATGGCTGAAAAGCCTCTCTCAAATACCTTAATGTGCAATGTTTTCGTTACTTTTAGCATCTCTTATTGTACGTTTTTTTGCCTTCTTTTTTTGTAGTTTTTTGTTCTAAAAATTCGTAGAATTAAAAAAGATCGTTTTGTTGATAAAATGGAGAGCTAAAACTTTTTTCTGTCTGTCAACTACTGGCGCATATGACATGTCTGAATTTTTAAGTTGTTCTCTACCTTTCTCCTAGTACGTAGTTTTACATTTACATTTACATTTAGGCATTTAGCTGACGCTTTTATCCAAAGCGACTTACAAATATTAGGAGACAATGAAGCGATACATCAAAAGCGGCAGCAATAGTACAAAGAAGTGCTTTCCTAAGTTTACAATGTTATGCAGTGCTAGATAAATACCTGTAGAGGAAGGAAAAGGTTTTTTTTTATGCTGTTAGGTGTTCGTGGAAAAGGTGCGTTTTTAGTAGTTTTTTAAAGGAGGTGAGGGATGTGGCAGACCGGATTGCGTTAGGGAGATTATTCCACAAGCCGGGAACAGAGAAGGAGAAAGAGCGAGAGAGAGATTTAGCGCCCTTCTGTGATGGTACCACCAGTCGACGTTCATTCGTTGAGCGTAGGGTTCTGGATGGGTTGTATGTATGCAGAAGCGAGTTAAAGTATGAAAAACACAAGTATAAAGTATGTGTTTTACGTTTAAAAACGCACATTTTTATTTAAACGCGAGTTTGCACATATAATATAATGTTTTGTCCCCTACTCACTTGAATTTATGTGTATTGTAAGCTTTTAGCAATTCTTAAATAGCTCACTTTTATTAAGAGGGTATAAGTTTTATGTTTTGGGTCGGGTTTTCCCACGTCGCTGTCCATGGTGCTGCACAGACTGCGTCTTTTTTCTGATGGTTTGCTTCTGTATAATGTTGACCTGTATGCCGTTCATTCTTGTTTGGGAATGTATTTTTAAAAAACGGTTTTCGTACTTGGTTTGTTGCCTTAGAACAATGTTATTTTAGTTTGACGCTCAATGTTATGGTATGCCGTTTCTACCACACATGGTCAATCCAGGTTCCATCACTTTCATGCTGTGAGAGCAGTGGCTCTTATCCTGGTCTCGGAGACTTACGGCGCGTCACATGTTGTTAGTTTCGCTTATTTAACACAATTTCTTTTAATTATCAGCTGGTTAGAAAAGAGAAATATGATCAAAACTAGTTATGTTAAATGAGAGTCAATACAAAAGTGACGTTTTGTGGGTTTTCATTATCTGGAATCAGAATCAGTGTGTGTAAAAGTTTTGTGCAGTTTCTTAATATAACTCACAGTGTCGCTGTTCACCCATAAAACCTTTAGCGTTTACATTGTAGTAATCTCCCCCCCGCCAATGATGTCATGCATAATTTTCGCAGCTTGTTTCTTTATAGAAATTTGTCGACGTTGACGGGTTGCTTTTTCTCTCATGCAGTGAACTTACATTTATTATTGCCTATACTTTCCGATTGACTTCTTAGGAATATCCCTTTCCTAGTCTCTTAATGGATTCAAGGAGGTTCAGTTTTTCTGTTCACATGTTTGGCTTTGTGTTTTTCGTGCTGTGGCACACCGCTAATGGAGACGTGAGCTATTCTTTTTCTGAGGAGATGAAGCGCGGATCTGTGATTGGAAATATAGCCAAAGATCTCGGACTCAATGCAAACACATTGTCATCTCGTAGGGCTCGCATTGACACTGAAGGTAATAGAAAACGATATTGTGAAATAAATCTAAATAACGGAGAACTGACTGTAGCAGAGAGGATCGACAGAGAGACGCTTTGCGGAAAGAAATCTTTATGCGTTATAAAACAGGAGCTCGTGCTGGAAAATCCCTTAGAGCTGCATCGCTTCGTTCTGAATATTCAGGATATAAATGATAATTCGCCACAGTTCAAAGAAGGTATAATACAATTTGAAATTAGCGAAATAGCGCTTAAAGGATCTCGTTATTTATTAGATGAGGCCCATGATGCGGACATTGGTGTGGAATCACGTAGTCATACACATTATTACAAAATAACGATCACTTTTCTAAGTGTAATTTACAAGAACAACGGAAGAAGTTATGAGAGCTCGTACTGAATAAAGAGTTGGATCGTGAGCAGCAGAAAGAGGTGACTTTAATTCTTACTGCGGTTGATGGTGGAACTCCACCGAGATCAGGTACTGTAGCCATACACGTCACTGTGCTGGATGCTAATGATAATGCTCCAGTCTTTAGTCAGGCCGTCTATAAAGTCAGTCTGCCTGAAAATTCTCCTCTGGATACTGTAGTGGTTAAAGTGAGCGCTACTGATGCTGACGAGGGACAAAATGGAGAGGTGACGTTTGCGTTTGGGCATTTATCCGAGAGTTTTCTGGAAACATTTTTACTCGATCCAGTGTCTGGTGAGGTTAAACTAACCGGATACATTGATTATGAAGAGGAGAGTTCAATCGAACTGCCGATTCAAGCTAAAGATGGTCAAGGATTAGCCAGCCATTCAACTGTGTTAATAGAAATTGTCGATGTGAATGATAACGCCCCACTTATAATGATTAAATCTCTGAATAGTCCCGTTCCCGAGAATGCGTCACCCGGTACAGAGATTGGCATTATTAATGTGCAGGACAGAGACTCTGAGAATAACGGACAGGTGCGCTGCTCCATTCAGCAAAACGTCCCATTTAAACTCGTTCCCTCAATCAAAAATTACTATTCTCTAGTGACCACAGGTGAATTAGACCGCGAGTTAGTGTCTGATTATAATATCACAATTACTGCTACTGATGAGGGCTCTCCACCTTTATCTTCCACTAAGAATATTCACTTTAATGTAGCTGACGTGAATGATAATCCACCTGTATTTGAAGAGCAGAATTACAGAGCTCACGTGCCAGAAAATAACAGACCGGGCTCCTCTATTTGTTCAGTTTCAGCTACAGACCCGGACTGGAGACAGAATGGCACTGTAGTTTATTCTCTATTACCTTTTGATGTCAATGGCGCACCGGTTTCCTCCTTTTTATCTGTTAACGGAGACACTGGGGTCATTCATGCCGTGAGATCATTTGATTACGAGCAAATTAAAAGTTTTAAAGTGTTCGTGTTGGCCAGAGATAACGGTTCTCCTCCCCTGAGCAGTAACGTGACCGTCAGTGTTTTCATAACAGATGAGAATGACAATTCCCCTCAGATATTATACCCCTCTCCAGATGGAAACTCCTTCATGACTGAGATGATACCCAAAGCTGCACAGGCGGGCTCCCTTGTGTCGAAGGTGATCGCCGTAGACGCGGATTCTGGACAAAACTCGTGGCTCTCCTATCACATTATTAAAGCGAGTGATCTGGGACTTTTTACTATAAGTGTCCACAGCGGAGAAATCAGGACACAGCGAGACCTTTCTGAATCTGACAGCATGAAACAGAATCTTATTGTCTCAGTGAAAGATAACGGACAGCCCTCTCTCTCTGCCACCTGCGCATTATATTTACTTGTATCAGATAATTTGGCTGAAGTTCCAGAACTGAAAGACATGTCTCATGACGAGAGCAGCTCCATACTCACTTTTTATCTGATCATCGCACTGGTGTCCGTTTCCACTTTTTTCCTGACTTTCATCATCATCATTCTGGCCGTGAGGTTTTGTCGCAGGAGAAAGCCCAGACTGTTGTTATTTGATGGAGCTGTAGCCATTCCCAGCGCATATCTCCCTCCAAATTGCAGAGGTGGAGGGCGCAGGAACTCTCCGCAGCACTTACAATTATGACGCATACCTGACCACGGGCTCGCGCACGAGTGACTTCAAGTTCGTCAGATCTTATAATGATGGAACTCTGACTGCTGACCTGACGCTGAGAAAGACTCCGTCCTCTGTAGATGATCTTAAGGATTTTTGGGAGGGCAAAGAGAACATATCTGAGGTATGCTTGTTTCGTCTTGCTTAAGCCATTAATATTTTTACTAGTTCTTCGTTTTGGTTTCTATAGCACAAGTTTACAAAATAATTGATCACTTACGATACAGTGCAATGACAAATGTTAATCGCTTTCTTATTTGTAAGTCGCTTCGGATAAAAGCGTCCGCTAATGTATTAATGTATGTGTAAACGTAAAAAGGAAACTACTATTTTTGCTCAGTACAGGCTCCTCTTTTTCTGTTTTTAAAGGCTCTTCTCATTAAAATAGTTATGAATTGCCATGAGATTGGGCAACGAAAATGAAACCACTCTATGGCTTTTCCAAAACAAAGAACCATTCAGTAAAATGTATATAAAATATAGTATATAAAACATTCCACTACAGAGACCCTCTTTGTGAAACAAGTTTTTTTCTTTTTAACGCAATTCACAGTTGCATATTCTTCTCAGTTCAATTTAATATAGCGCTATCATGATTCTAGCAAATTCCGTCTTATTTTTGTACATTAAGTCTGAGATTTAGTTTTTGTTTTCCTCATTTTCAATTTTATGGTTTTATGTGCGTTGAGAATTATTTCACATTACCTTCATATGTTAACCTTTTTATACAGGATGATACTGTTTGAAGAGAGTATTCCTCAGTGGTCGCTGTCCGTGAATTGCTGGATGTGGTTTAGCATGAATTATGTTGTTGTCCAGTTCTGTGTGAGGAACTGTTGGTTATGTAAAAAGGTGTTTTCAAAGTGATACAGGAATATAATGGCGGACTTTGTCACTATTAGCCCTCAATAAACTTGTACTTTGTTATTTTCCTTTAACCTGGAATCGTTTTGAAGTTAAATGCCTTTTGCCTATTGGCGTTATTTACGACCTGTTTCAGTTTTGTCGTTTCAGAAATATAATTTCGCTTACCCATTTCCTCATGAATTGTCGCTGTGCACCTGTGTTTCTAATATTTTTATTTCTCTCCACCCCTTTGCGTTACCGCTGACTAAAAAGCGTCCAAGCGGCTATACAAATACTCGGTATTGGTCTTTATTAGAACGTAGAAGGTTGACCTTGTCTTAAACTTGTAGATATTCATTTCTTTGTTATTTAGGCGTCAAACAGGAACGAGTTAATTTCGTTTTTTAGTCGAGAACTGATTTACAAAAGATCTCTTGCTTTACGATGAGGTGGATTTATCTCTCCGTATTAATTAAAATCGGCGCATACCGCTTATGCGGAGACGTGAGCTTAATTCCATTCCGGAGGAGATGAAACACGGATCTGTGATTGGAAATATAGCAAAAGATCTTGGGCTGGACGTGAACAGGCTGTCGCCTCGTAAGGCTCGCATTGACACTGAAGGTAACAGAAAACGATAATTTCGTGACATTAATTTGAATACTGGAGAACTGACCGTACTGGCGGAAAAGGATGCGACAGAGAGGTGTTTTGTGAGCAAAGCTTCTTGCGTAATTAAACAGGAGCTTGTGCTGGAAAATCCTTTAGAATTGCATCGTTTTCAGTGTTCATGTTAAAGATATTAATGACAATAGTCCTTCTTTCGGTAAAAATGTAATTAATTTAGAAATCAGTGAATCCGCGAAGATAAGGGCAAACGCTCTTCTTTACTTGAAGAAGCAAACGATGACGATATTGGGGAAAAATTCTGTGTGCAAAAGTTATTCAATACAACATAATGAATATTTTGTGTTATCCGTGCAAAGTAACTTTCTTGGAGAAAAGTATGCGGAACTAATTCTGAATAAAGAATTGGATCGTGAGCAGCAGAAAGAGGTTAATATAATTCTTACTGCGGTTGATGGTGGAACTCCACCGAGATCAGGTACTGTAGCCATACACGTCACTGTGCTGGATGCATCAATGATGTCTGTTCCGGTGCTTTAGTCAGGCCGTCTATAAAGTCAGTCTGCCTGAAAATTCCCCTGTAGATACTGTAGTGGTTACAGTAAGTGCTACCGATGCTGACGAGGGACAAAATGGAGAGGTGACGTATGAATTCGGTCACGTTATGGAGGACTATAAACATTTATTTTCTCTTGATCGGAGAACAGGTGTCATCAGTATAAAAGGACCGATAGATTACGAAGTAGAAACCACATTTACACTACGAATAATAGCTAAGGATGGCTCAGGTTTAACATCTTATGCAAATGTTGTAATTAATGTAAGTGACTCGAATGATAATGCCCCTATTATAATAGTTAAATCTCTGAATAGTCCCGTTCCCGAGAATGCGTCACCCGGTACAGAGGTTGGCATCATTAATGTGCAGGACAGAGACTCTGAGAATAACGGACAGGTGCGCTGCTCCATTCAGCAAAACGTCCCATTTAAACTCGTTCCTTCAATCAAAAATTACTATTCTCTAGTGACCACAGGTGAATTAGATCGCGAGTTAGTGTCTGATTATAATATCACAATTACTGCTACTGATGAGGGCTCTCCTCCTTTATCTTCCACTAAGAATATTCACTTTACAGTAGCTGACGTGAATGACAATCCACCTGTATTTGAAGAGCAGAATTACAGAGCTCACATGCAAGAAAATAACAGACCGGGCTCCTCTATTTGTTCAGTATCAGCTACAGACTCAGACTGGAGACAGAATGGCACTGTAGTTTATTCTCTGTTACCTTCTGATGTCAATGGCGCGCCGGTTACCTCTTTTTTGTCTATTAATGGCGACACCGGGATTATACATGCTGTGAGGTCATTTGATTACGAACAGTTGAAAAGTTTAAAAGTTCACCGTGTTAGCCAGGATAACGGGTTCTCCTCACTCCTGAGTAGTAATGTGTGACCGTAAGTGTCTTCATAACGGATGAGAATGACAACTTCCCTCAGATATGCATACCCCTCTCCAGATGGAAACTCTTTCATGACTGAGATGGTACCCAAAAGCTGCGCCAGGCGGGCTCCCTCGAGTGTCCAAGGTGACGGCCGTGGGATCGCGGATTCTGGACAGAACTCATGGCTCTCCTCTATCACATTATTAAAGCTGTAGTGATCTGGGACTTTTTCACTGCACCGGTGTTCAGCAGTGGAGGAAATCAGGACACATCTTAGACCTTTTCTGAATCCTCGACAGCATGAAACAGAGTCCTTATTGTATCAGTGAAAGATAACGGACAGCCCTCTCTCTCTGCCACGTATGCATTATATTTACTTATATCAGATAATCGGGCCAAGTTCCAGAACTGAAAAGACATGTCTCATGATGAGTAGCGTTCCAAACTCACTTTTATCTGATCATCGCTGGTGTCCGTTCCACTTTCTTTTTCTGACCTTCATCGCCATCATCACCTGGTCACGTGGAGGTTTTGTCGCGAGGAGAAAGCCCAGACTGTTATTTGATGGAGCTTTGTTGCCATTCCCAGTAGCATATCTCCCTCCAAATTACGCAGAGGTGGAGAGGCGCTGGAACTCTCCGCCTTGCACTTACAATTATGACACATACCTGACCGGACTCGGCGAGAATGCGAAGTGACTTCAAGTTAAGCTTCTCAGATCTTATAATGATGGCACACTGACTGCTGACCTGACGCTGAAAATACTCAGTCTGCTGTAGATGATCTTGAGGGGCTTGATGCAGAGAATATTGTGTTTGAAAATAGTCAGGTAGGCCTATATGATTTTGGCTTAACTTATGTTTTAATGTGCTCTACATTAGTTTTCAATTGTTGCTTTTAATGGCATTTTCGCAAATTTTATAATCAAAATAGTTTTAAATGTGACTCTTTTATTCCAGTTTTTGGAATTGTTCTTGCTGTTGTTCCTGTTTGTTAAAATAATTCCTTTATTTTCTAAAACTGTCTATGAAGTTACATTTTTTCCCTTGAGGTTTTTAATATGTTCAAAAGTTTACATCGTTTTGTGCTTTTCAATGTAGTATATTTTTGAGAATCCTTGTATGTTTGCAGCTTTAGTGTAACAGTTGTGTGTGAGTCTCAGTTGTCCTGAGTGTGTAAAGCTGGATCTCAATATCATGCAGCTATGTGCAGAAGATCTTAAATGTGCAGAAAATGCTAAAAAAAAAAAAAGGCAAAGACTTTACTTAATAAAAGTGAAAAGCTTTACTGGACTATTAGACTCATGCAGAATTGTCAAAAATCATAAAAACAAACTGAAAGCTTTGTCCTGAACTGTTAAACTGTCCTCTGCTCTTTGTGAAAAATCTTCCAGGTCCCTGCCTGCATATTCTTGGCTTTTCCAGTGTCTTCTGGCGTGATGTGATCCCCTGTCCAACAATGACTGTATGATGCTGAGATCCACACTGAGGCAACTACAGAGACTCATGCACAACTATTACAAGGTGCTGCACACATTCACAGATGCTCAAGGTGGCAGTATGATACATTCAAAAGCCAGGGGTATGTAGACATTTAAAAAGTATGATTGTTGAAAATTGCTATTATTTCGTTTAAAGATCTTATTTTTGTCATTCAGTCTTGCCTTTAAGACGCTACTTAACTTCTCAAAAGAAATAACTGTTTACAGTAATCATCCTGTTCAAAGCTTTACATACCTCTGCCTTCTAATTATTGTGTTGCCTGCTTAAGCATTTGTGAATGTTTGCACTATGGGTAATAGTTTGCATGCCATGATGGATCACAAAACAATTGTCATTGTCCAGGTGTATGCGCATATCTGCTTTGTGAAATCTAATAAGAAAAATAAATATATATTTTAACAAATATTAACTATAAAAACAAAAAATGCAAAGTAACCTTGTAATGATAAATAGCTTGCAGATTCTGCAATGAGGGTTATAACTCACCTGTATATGTTACTTTATGGCAGTTGTGTAATTCTATTGTTTAGTCTTTGGTGGCGCTTCTGCTTATGCACTGATCTACTGCTTGCCCTAATTCCCTAGTTTTATCAGTGTTACTAAGCAGACCAGAGAAAGGGGAGGGGCTGGATTGGAAGAAGAGTGCTGTTGGAGAGGGCATGTGTATAGAGAGTAAGATGAAAATTAATCGTAAAGTTTCCACAGGAGCAGCATCAGAGTACAGTGATTGCTTCAGCTGGAATAATCATATAAAGATCTGCACAGAATGCGTTTTGATCTCTATTTCTGTTTTTTAGAAATTAGATGTAACTGGTAATAGTTTTGCATCATGGCTTTCTTGTCAAGATGCTTGCTTTCTAACAGACAGTGCTCTCTTTTCTGGCTTCAGCTTTGCTTCGGCTTAATTTTCTTTAGTTTGTCTCTCTGTGACTTTCATTATTCAATTTCAGAAGAGATGCAGCTAGGCACCGTCATCGGAAATGTGACTAGAGATTTAGGAATCGATGTGGCCGAGCTGGCAAAGCGCCGGGCTCGAGTCATAGCTGAGGGGAAGCGACAGTTTTGCCAGCTGAGACAGGGCTGTTTGTTGGTGAGTGAAAGAATGACGAGAGGCCTTGTGGGGATTGATCCCGTGACGGGTGAGGTGAGACTCACAGATGTGTTGGATTATGAGGAGTCTGCTTCTCATGAGCTAGATGTACAGGCCAAAGATGGTGGAGGACAGTGTTCTCACTCTAAACTCATAATAGATGTAATAGATGAAAATGACAATGCTCCTGTAATGGTCATTAAATCAAGCTCTGTTTCTGTGCCAGAGAATGCTTCTTCTGGAACTATGTTAGCTTTGCTTCATGTTTATGATCTGGATACAGGCAAAAGTGGCCAGGTCACATGTTATATATCTGATGTGTGTGCCATTTAAACTTGTCTCAGAGGTTAAAAATTACTTTATGCTTGTAACTGATGGAGTTTTAGACAGGGAAATGTCTTCCCACTATAGCATAACTATAACTGCCGTGGATAATGGCACACCTCCTTTTATTCAACAGAAGAATGATCACTATAACAATCACAGACGTACATTAATAGTCCTCCCTGTTTTTAGGACACAACAATTACAGGGTGCATGTGCGGAGAATGAGCCGCTGGGAGCTTTTAGTGATGAGAGTCAAAGCAGATGATGCAGATGAGGGGCAGAACGCTAGAATCTGTTATTCTCTTACAGAAAACGTGGCTGCATACCTGTCTGTTGATGTGGAAACTGGAGAGATTTTCACTGCAGCTCATTTGATTATGAAGGCGTTTACCGACTTGCGTTCAGGTGATTGCACTGATGGAGCAGTCCTTCTTTACAAGCAACTGCAGCATCTGGATCTTTATTGCTGATCAGAATGGCAGAAAAGCCTCTGGTTGTTTATACCCAGTTCAATCTGAAGGACATATTTCAGGATGACATTGGTGCCCCGAGCTGCTTCTGGCAGGTTACCTGGTGACAGAAAGTGATAGCTGTTGATGCAGGCGCCGAGGCACAACTCGTGGCTCTCCTATCAGATTGTCGAAGCCACACAGCCTGATTTGTTTTTCTATAGGTCTACACTGTGGTGAAATCAGGACGCTGAGGTTGTTTTGCAGAAGATGATGAGATCATACACACCTTGCTGGTCTCAGTGACAGGACAATATGGGCCCTGAAGTTGCTCTCAACCCACCTGCAGCGGTCAGGATTGCCATCAAAGATGACCTGTCTTCCATGTCATCAACGATCTCTCTGCAGTGGCATACGGATAAATCCGGATGTGTTCAGTGACCTTACAGTTTATTTAATAATAGCTCACCAGTGACTGTTTCCACCCTTTGTTTTGTGCTTATCATTGCAGTTCTCTATAGGAGATTGTGTAGATACAGATACCACTCTACTGCTAACTTACCTGTCTTCCCCTGCTACCTGTGGACCTCCAGGTTATTTTTGTTGTAAGTCGCTTCAACACTTTGAAGAAGGACAATGAATTAAACTGGTTTTCAACTAGTTGCTCTTGGAAGGGACTTTAGATTTAGCTCTGAATTTGTTGATTACGACATGCAGAGTAAACCGTAGAGGTCAATTCTAGCAGGTATGTCTCCCAAACCACCTGTAAATCCTTACTGCAGATCTGACAGCAAAGACTTCAATCAAATAAATGACAAATGTTCATCATTACATAATGCATTAACAAGTTTGGTAAAAACATTTTCAATGATTACACCTTCTGTTGTGATAACATAATAATGCTAGAATTCCCCAGTATTAATGTAAATAATTTATTCTTGTAATGTTGCATGTGATACTTCTTGCCATATTATCCCACATTGTTATACAATGTTATGTAAAATGCATTATTAAAAGTATGTACATATTAATTTGACCGTTTACCTTTTAGTTGTTATTTCAAAGGTATGATTCCAGTTTTAATCTGATGTTTGTGCATTTATGTTTGGACTGTTCTCTCTGCATCCCCTCTCTGTCACTCTTGTCTCTGTCCCTTTCTTTGTCTCCGTCTCTCTCCCTTCCCCCATCCCTCCCTCTACATAAGATTAGGATGAAGGACATTAAATGTTTTTCCCATAACCTCTTCTCTTCAGATATATCATGATTTACATATTTTGAGCTATGAATATTTTATTTGCTTATCAGAGATTATTTGCCAGTAGATATGATGTGTTTTATTGTCTCTATAGAGACAACACAATCCACAGTGTTTGCACTGTAGCTTTGCCTTCTTATATATATATTTAAGAATGTATATGGACTGTCAGGATGGGCCTTTCCACACATGGACATGGTTTTTACATGTTTCACTGTTCATATGAACCTTGAGTTGGTCCCCCGCACTGAACATGTAAAAAACACTTTTAAGAAAAGACTTTTAGATTTCTAAATGCTAGAACTGTCAACACACATACCTTGTATATGCTAGAGAATATTATATAAGCCAGTTGTTTGTCTGTTCTCATAACTCTCTTGTTTTGTGTTGTTTGAGTATGGATGTCTGCACTGCTTGTTTGAAGGATGTAATGCTACAGGCTTTGGCCTTTTGTTAGCACTCAATTCCCATGCCAGCTTGGTTGGAGAGGTCAAGTGGAGACGGTTTGACTCATGTATTAAACCTTGAAATGCAAACTTTAAATTATGTGACTTGTTTTGTGAAAGTGTGTTTTTCCTTTATCACAGTTAGAGTATTGACTTTTGCTAAGATCCATAAGGGAGACTTATTTGTGTGCTCTTTTCAGTTATGCCAATAATAAACCACCCTAGAAGGGTAAAGAATCTGTAAGTTTGTTAATTTTTTTCTCTGTTCTCTTTCATGACCTGCCCTTTCCCCCTCTGATGGAAATTGTCTGATCAAATTTAAGGTAAGAGAAAAGTCATTTAATGCTTTTTAGATACAAAACTGTATGTTAGACTACAGAAATTAGTTTACATGTACATTACCAGTCAATGTTGGACAGAACTGCTCATTCTTTATTGTAATTTAGTATAATATATTTTAGTACTATTATTCACTCTTTATTTTCACTCTTTATCACCACCACTTTTTGCCTAGATTACAGACTTATACACTCTATTTGGGCATTCTCACAAACCAGCTTTAAATAAATAAATCATTCAAGTTTTTTGACGAATGCATTTGTATTTGTCTTTAGACTTTTAGCTCACAAGGTATTTTTTTAATTGCATGTGTCCAAACGTTTGAGTAGTAATGTACATGATGGAGAAAATAATTAAAGCTTTTTTCTATCTTCTGTCCTTCTGTTCCCCTCTCAAACAATCAATGATTTCTTTCTTTCTCAACACCTCTCCATGCTTTCACTGTTAGAGAAAATGAAACTTCCTCATGATGGGCTCCTCTTTGGTTCTGAACATTAAAATATGTGGAGTGCTCCATCTTGTGGGTGATTCAAAGACACTGGTTGTGTGTGTGTATGTGCAGTGCGTCATTATGCTGAAGGCTGGAATCTGGCCCAGTTTTTGAGCATGCTGAAGTGCAACACACACACACACACTATAAATAATGCATCCTCACCACACTGTTTTTGACTCTGCAGCAGCTTTAGTGCTGTTCATGCTTCAGGCATCTATCCTCACAACAGACCAGTATAAAAATACACTGCAGTTAACAATATCACACACTGTGTGCTTTAATATTTATACAGATACAGCTTCCTATAACCTTTTACCATTCACAAGAGTGTCAATATGTGGTTGTGGTTTTTGTTCGGTGTTACTCTTTTTACACTTTTGGCAACAAATATAGAAACATTTAATTCTTTATTTTCTTTGGATTGCTGTGAATATAATCAGAAACTGTTTCTCAGTGGATGATCGAATCTGTCTGTAAATCACTTTGTACTGATTTCTGTCCTCATGTAGGTCATGACAGGAGCATAACGGAATCTGACAGTCACACAGGTTCTTTTCTCCCTGATTTTGATGAAAATGGCGATATTATTTTAAACTCAACTTGATTAAATGTGCTTACGATTTGCTTGGTACGTTCTTTTAGTTGCCATGAAACAATCGTTTTGCAAGATAGATGGTCATTATCTTTGGTTTGACTTTGGCTGGATTTTATCCACTTTTTGCATTTGTAATTATAATCATTTATATGTTCAATGACTGTGAATCACCTCAATTATGATTTTTTACTTGTAGGTTTCACTACTAAGTTGATGTACATAATCTAAATTCACTGTAATTACTGTCATTTCTATGCGCAAAACACCCCTTGTAGTCTGAACGTCTGCTTTTGTCTGCTTCTGAGGAGGAGTCTAGTAATGATGTTGTGCTTCTTATCGACTGTAAGAGGTGCTGTTGCCCATAGAGACGATAGTGAGCAAAAGCACTGATTATAGAAGACATTGCGTCAGAGAGGATAGAAAGAAAGACGACGCATTGTTGTTTGTACTTAGGAAGGGCTCGCTGAAATATTGTGAAAGAAAATAAATACATAGAATGCATTTAAATGTTTGAGAGTATAGCTACATTTTGCACGGAGCACTACATTTTCACGATGTGGATTAATAAAGGAGTCAATTTGGGGCGGTGTGTAAAATGGCAAGCAGGATTCTCCATTTTTCTTTTTTGTTTGCTGAAAACAGTGACTGGACAGATACGTTACTCTATTCCAGAGGAGATGAGACCAGGGCTGTTTGTCGGAGATGTGGCGAAAGATCTCGGTTTGGATTTAAAAAGGTTGGTGTCTGGTCGGGCGCGCCTCGTTATTGACGATAGTAAGCAATATGTGGAGCTGAATCGTAACAAAGGACACTTGGTGGTAAAAGACAGAATAGACAGAGAAGAGCTCTGCGGGCAAAAATCACCGTGTAGTTTCGGGCTTGAGATTTTGCTTGAAAATCCTCTTGAATTTTTCTCTCTGACAATCGAGATTCAGGACATCAATGATCATGCGCCTGTATTTTTGAAGAAAGAAATCATTCTGGAGATTAGCGAGTCCACACCTATCGGCACAGTTTTCTTGTTAGATGCTGCTGCTGATCCTGATGTTGGTCTGAATTCTCTTCAGAGATACAGTCTGAAACCTACTGATAATTTTGCTTTGAAGCAGCACGTCCGTCCAGACGGCAGCAAGTATACAGAAATGGTATTACAGTCCATGCTGGACCGAGAGAAACAGAGCGAACATTCGCTAGTGTTAACGGCTGTAGATGGGGGAGATCCGCCACGGTCTGGAACCGTTAAAATTCACGTTACTGTTCTCGACGCCAATGATAATGGGCCGATTTTTACAGATTCGACGTATAAGGCAAGTGTAGCTGAGGACGCCGCAAAAGGGACGGTAATAATTAAAGTAAGTGCGTTTGATGCAGATCAAGGCTACAATGGGAATGTGACATATTCGTTTACTCATATTGGAAAGGACGCAGCGCACCTGTTCCAAATTTTTGCAGTCACTGGTGATATAATACTCACTGGGAACTTAGACTATGAAACTGTTCCGCAGTATGAACTTAATTTGCAAGCTAAAGACCCATGGGGTCTAACTGGTGCAAGTAAACTTATCATAGATGTGGTAGATGTTAATGATAATAGTCCGATCATAACTATGATGTCATTTTCTGGTAAGATCCAAGAAGATTCTCCTTCCGGCACAGTCGTGGCATTAATAAGCGTCCAGGATTTGGACTCTGGTAAAAACGGACAGGTCCGCTTAAGTTTAGAACAAAATCATCCTTTTACCATTAAACCATCACAGCGAAAGTACTACACTTTGGTAACCGATGCGCTACTAGACCGAGAAAAACTTTCTAGTTTTAACTTGACATTGGTTGCATCAGACGAGGGCACCCCATCATTGTTCAGTAAAAAAGCTATATCTTTAGACATTACTGATATTAACGATAATGCGCCCGTTTTTAGTCAGCTTCAATATAAAACCCATATATTAGAGAATAACTCTCCAGGCGTTTCTTTGCTTAGTCTTCAGGCAACGGACCCTGATGCCGGACAAAACGCCCGCATTGCATATTATCTTATAGATTCTAATGTAAATGGTTCTCCTGCTTCGACGTATTTCTCTGTTAACGCAGACAATGGAATTATTCATGCGGTTCGATCGTTTGATTATGAACAAATAAAAGAGTTAAAAATACACGTGAGAGCGCAGGATGGAGGGTCTCCGCCTCTTGGTTCTAATGCTACAGTTTATATATACATACAGGATCAGAATGACAACGCGCCTCAGGTTCTGTATCCGGTCCAGTCTGGTGGTTCTGTGGTGGCTGAAATAGTGCCTCGTTCGGCAGATGTGGGTTATCTGGTCACTAAAGTGGTCGCTGTTGATGTGGACTCTGGACAGAATGCCTGGCTCTCATATAAACTGCAGAAAGCCACAGACAGGGCGCTGTTTGAAGTGGGCTTACAGAATGGAGAAATAAGAACTGTGCGTCAAGTGACAGATAAAGATGCTGTGAAACAAAGACTCACTGTTGTAGTGGAGGGGACAACGGGCAGCCCTCTCTCGTTCAGCTACAGTCAATGTTAACGGCGGTGGCGGACAGTTTTCCCTGAAGTGCTCTCGGAGTTCACTGACTTTCGCACGACAATAAATACAACGACAACCTGACTTTTATCTAGTCCTGGCTTTGGCGGCAGTGTCTTTCTGTTCATAACATGTTTGAGATTGTTACCAATATCTGTCAAAAATCTACAGATGGAGGCAGTCTCTGCTTGTATTATCAATCTAATCTTCCAGTTATTCCGTATTATCCGCCTCGTTATGCAGACTCTGTAGGCACTGGAACTCTACGCTTGCACGTACATAGTTACGATATCTACAGAACCACCGGACTCTAGAAAAGTGATTCTAAGTATTTTGGACCCGTCAGCCAAAGTCTGATAAGTGTTGAAGCAAGTGGAACCGAAAGTCTTCCAAAGGGGGTGCGAACTTCCGATTCCATTGAACCAGCCAGCACACTGGTGAGTCTGCACTCATTTGGTATTTTACAAGCTTTACATTACACTTTAAAAAATGTTAAATTAGATTCTGGTTATTTCCGGAATTTTCAATCATTTAAGATATCTTTAACGGGTTGTGGCGGAGCGCTGTCCGTGAGTTGCCGAACCTTTGGTGCTTGTTTTCTAATTCTTGTTTTCTGTATGCAGTGTGTAATATACTTTTTAATCACCACGTTTAGTCAAATACATAATTAGTAGTGCGTGGTTGTTCTGGCATATCTTTTATCATGCTTAAATTGTTATTATGTTGGCGCTTAATGTTTGAACTTTTTGTCAAAAATTTCAATTTTAAAACTTTGTCATATGATCACAAAAAGTAATACTGAGTAACATAAAGTATATTGATTTTAAGATTACAATTACTGAAGTATTTGTTTTGCTCAAAATAAAATGTTTTTTGGGTAAGTTTCGATTGTTTAGGGCATTTTGTTTCAGAGAGTGCCACTGGTAGGTGTCTGCAGGTCTCTGCATTTTTTTTCATATTTCTTACTTTTACGAGTTGGCGATTTTATATGAATTTCAGTTTACAAAACTGTGTTGTCATTTTCTCTGTGGCGAACGGTGGTGTAAAGAAAGGCAAAGTCTTTGGTTTTCTTTTTTTATTGTTCATTTCTTTAAAACATATGTATTCCCTGGATATATTATTTGTTCTGATTTTATTTGATAAATTGACCGGGATTTTGGAAAACAGCTCTGCAGCATGTGTATACTTAGGAATTTACTGGACCAATGATTTCAAATGAGTTTAGATATTTTCATAACTGTGATGTAGAGATGTAACAGACATTATTTGCATTTTTCAAGGGGATTTTCATGTTCTTAAGTACTTCCTAGTTGAACTCCTTTGCGTAGACGTAATCTGAACAGCAAGGGCCGCTGTTGATCACTAAAACATATATGTTGTGCTTTGTCATTCAGCAGTCTTAACCCCTCCTCATCCTCTTGTGATGTAGCGGATGGCAGAAAAGCTGGTTCTGCCTTTTTTATTTAGAGCTATTTGCGCGAGACACCAAGGTTTACCGTGCATTTTGAATCGTATTTCCCACTATATTGTGGACTATAATAAGACCAAAGATCTCAAATCTGATTGCAGGTTTACCGTTTTTAATCTTTTGATTTTACGTACAACCTGGCCTGTTGGATAGATAGAACCGTATCGTTCCTTGCGATGGAAAATGCTGTGGCAGCTTATCAATAATTTTTATTGTTGTTACACTGCAAATGCACAGATACGATATTCGATTCAGAGGAGATGAAGAAAGAGCTCTCTTATCGGTAATGTAGCACAAGATCTGGGGCCATTCGATTTGAAAAGGCTTCTGTGGTAGATTAGCGCGCATCGTGACGGGAGACAGCACTCATTACGCGGATCTTCAAAACAGACAAAGGGATTCTGAGTCTCGTAGAGTGAGAGAATAGACCGAGAGCAGCTTTGCGGCGACACTCACACCGTGCAGCTTTAGCTTCAGAGATCATTCTAGAGGAATCCAATGGAATTGCATCCGGTTATTATTGAAATTTTGGATGAAAATGATCACGCACCATCGTTTCAAAACAAAGAGCTAAAATTTGCAAAATTAGCGAGTCTCTGCAACTCTGGGCTCGCGCTTTTCTGTTGAGAGAGAGCGCAGATGAAGTCACGATGTAGGTCTGAACTCGCTGCAGAATTACATTTTATCGCCAAATAAACATTTCGTTTTAAAACAACACTCAAATCCAGATGGAAGTAAATACGCAGAAATGGTTTTAGAAAGCCTTAGACAGAGGAGGAATATCCTTCATCTTATATCTTAAGTTGATGGCTGTGGATGGTTGAAGTCCTTATGAGGTCCTGGCTCTGTTAATATAGATGTTACCGTGTTAGATGCAAATGACAAGCTCACCGCAGTTTAAACAAGACGCTTTTATAGGAGCAAAACGTGATGGAGAATGCACAGAGGGCACCTGAGCATCACATACTAACGTACCACAGATGCAGACACAAGTTCATGCACTTCGAAGCAACCTATAAATTTCCTACTAAACAAAAGGAATCATGTTGCGCAGTTATTCATGATTGAAGCAGCGACACTGGGTGATTGTAATTTCTGTTGTTGGGGGAATTGATCATGAAAAAGATAATAAAATTTGAACTTACAGTCGAGGCTCGTGATCAGGGTGGGTTGACCGATTCGAGTAAAAGTTATGTAGAGAGTCATCGATATGGCAACACACCAGGCCATAAAATATTATGTCGTTTTCGGCACAGGTGTCAGAAAGATGCCCCACCCGATACCATAATCGCAATAATTAATGTGAAGGACTCAGACACAGATGATAATGGCAAAGTCACTTTGTTTTATCAAGAAGGATCTGGAGGCTTCTTCGATAAAAATCAACTTTAAGAAATTATTATTCGTTAGGTCACAAAATACCGTGATTTTTAGATCGCGAAAGCCGCCAGAGTACAACATCACTGTCACCGCCTCTGATTCCGGAAGGCTATGAAGCAGAAAACATTGAATTTAAAAGGTCACTGATGTTAATGATAATGCTCCAGTTTTTCAGCACAGTGTTTATAAATCGTTTTTGCTAGAGAGAATAATTCAATCTGGCGTTTCCATTCTTAAAATAAAAGCGCACGACCCAGACGAAAATCAAAATGCCTGGATATCTTTACATTCTCGAAGAAAGTGATCTGATCGGGTCCTCCTGTTGGAACGTTACGTTTCTGTTAACGCAGAAAGTGGGAGTTGTACATGCGAGTGCGTTCTTTTGATTATGAGCAGATCAAAACATTCAAATCACTATAAAAGCGCAGGATGGCGGCTCCTCCTCCACTTTGTAGTAACGTAACAGTGAACATTTGTATCCAAGATCAGAATGACAAACGCGCCTCAGTGGTTCTGTATCCGGTCCTGTCTGGTGGTTCTGTGGTGGCTGAAGATAGTGCCTCGTTCGGCAGATGTGGGTTATCTGGTCACTGGTAATTCGCTGTTGATGTGGGACTCTGGACCGAGAATGCTTGGCTCTCCATACTATAAACTGCAGAAAGCCACAGACAGGGCGCTGTTTTGAAGTGGGCTTACAGAATGGAGAAATAAGAACTGTGCGTCAAGTGACAGATAAAGATGCTGTGAAAACAAAGACTCACTGTTGTAGTGGAGGATTAACGAGGCAGCCCTCTCGACCAGCTTCTGATCCAAATATTAAACACAGTGGCGAGTAAGCGGGACAAAGCACCCTGAAGTACTCTCGGAGTTCACTGACTTTGCACGACAAGGGAATACAACGACAACCTGACTTTTATCTGGTCTTGGCCTTGGCTGCAGTTTCATTTCTTTTACCAACAAGTTTAGTTGTCATAGTATCTATTCAAATCTACAGATGGAGGCAATCTCGCTTGTATTACAAGTCCAATCTCCCGGTTATTCCGTACTATCCACCGCAGTACTGAACCACACTAGGCACAGGAACTCTTCAGCATGTGTATAATTACGAGGGTTTATGGTACAGCAGATTCAAAGGAGGAGTGACTGTAGAAGTTTATAAGACCTGCCAGTCAGGGCATGTTGATAGTGGACTAATTGTACAGCAACAATGCAGCGCGCGCTCAACGAGAAAAACATCCTGGATGAACCAGATTCATCGACACAGGTGAGTGTGTCATTGGCTGCGTCTGTCTGTTCCCTCTGCGTGAAAAATCCTATAATATATCAACTGAATTAACTTTGATTGAAGGTTTATTTATGAACTTTAACTTGCACTTTCTGTTGAGCTTTATAAATAAATTGTCCTTATGCAAACATATGTTTTCACACTGTGGCGTAAAATTCGACTCGTATCACGTTTGCTCGGTTTAGCTTAAACACGCAGCATCTTTTTACTCACGTCATGTTGTTATTTCACCATCAGAATATGTATATATTTTATTTGTTATAGTTTTATCCAGTTATGTGTTTTGTGTTTGTAGTGCACATACCCTCACCCCTAAAAGGACAATTCACCCAAAAATGAAAATTAATATATTAAAAGAGCTGGTTCTTCAGTGTTTCATTTATGAAATAAAAAGTCTGTGGACGTTTGGAACGTAACTGTAAGCAAATGCAGACATATATTTATTTTTTTGTGAGCTTTAAACCTAACCTCACTTTTTTATAACCAAATGTTCTAAATATTGTTATTGTGTTGATACAGTTTCCAGACTCTAAGTGCCGCTGTTGATCAGTGAAATCTTTGCAGACTGCATATGCCTCGGTAGATCCTGGCCCCACCTCACCAGTGCGCGCTTTGACGCAGAGGGGAGAGTCTTGCTGTTCAATGCGGTAACAATCGCAGTATTTTATTCTTTTAAATCCTATATTGATGTTTTAACCTTAGAATTTTACGGAGTTTATAGACATTTCTGTGCATTTGCGCTCAAAGGAATATGATTGCAAAGGATTCCTTCCGAAATGGATATGCTGTGTGGTATATTTTTTCCCGACCGCAGTGGCAAGTGTTCTTTTCACTTTGTTCTTCTTTCCTTTTGTTATCTCTCAAATCCGGTACTCAATACCTGAAGAACTGACCAAAGGCTCGCTTATTGGTAATGTAGCACAAGATCTGGGGCTCGATTTGAAACGGCTTAGAGCAGGTCGAGCGCGTATCGTGACCGAAGACAGCACTCGGTACGCGGAGCTTAAAACAGACAAAGGCATTTTAGTTGTGAATGAAAGAATAGACCGAGAGCAGCTTTGCGGCGACACCACACCATGCAGCTTCAGCTTTGAAATTATTCTGGAAAATCCAATTGAACTGCATCAGGTAACTGTTGAAATTACAGATGTAAATGATAATTCCCCTGTATTCGAGAAAACCAAGATTAATTTTGAAATAAGCGAATCGGCGACTTCTGGTTCTAGCTTTGTGTTAGAGAGCGCATTTGATCCTGACGTAGAGTTAAATTCGTTGCAAAATTATATTCTGTCAAGGAACGATTATTTTGTTTTAAAACAACATTCAAATCCCGATGGAAGTAGATATGTCGAAATGGTTCTTGATAAAGCGTTGGACAGGGAAGCGCATCCTCGTATGTCTCTGAAGCTGATCGCTGTAGATGGTGGAAACCCGCAGAGGTCTGGCTCTGTTAATATAGATGTTACCGTGTTAGATGTGAATGACAACGCACCTCAGTTTAACCAGACGGTATATAGAGCATCCGTGATGGAGAATGCACCGAGGGGCACATACATTACTACTGTTAATGCTACAGATGCTGATAGTGGATCAAATGGACATATCATGTTCTCCTTCGCTGACTTAAAAGAACAATTGAGAGATATTTTTAACATAGACGAAAACACAGGTTTAGTGTCTGTTTTAGGAAATATTGATTTTGAGAGAGACAAACGTTTTGAAATTAGAGTCAAAGCAACAGATCAAGGTGGGCTGACAAGTGCAAGTAAGCTTGTATTAGAAGTAATAGATGTAAATGATAATGCGCCTATAATTAATCTCATGTCTCTGTCCAGCCCTTTATCAGAAGATGCTCCACCGGGTACAACCATCGCGGTGCTTAATATCAAAGATTTGGATTCTGGTGCAAATGGGCAGGTTACATGCCATATTGATAATAACATTCCAATCACTATTAAATCATCTCTCTCTAACTATTATAATTTGATCACCGATTCTTTTCTTGACCGTGAAACTCAGTCAGAATATAATATAACCGTGATTGCGACAGATTCTGGGTCACCAGCGCTGTTGAGCTCGACTACTCTACGTCTTAAAGTTTCTGACGTCAATGATAACGCGCCCGTTTTTGAGCAAAAGAGATATTCTGCATACGTCCCTGAAAACAATCCTCCAGGTTTTTCTATATTCAGTGTCAAAGCAAGAGACTTAGATTGGAATCAGAACTCTAGGGTTTCGTATTTTTTAGAAGATACACATATTGGGGGTGCGCCGATTTCTTCATACATGTCCATAAACTCAGAAAGCGGTGTGCTGCACGCGGTGCGTTCATTTGACTATGAGCAGATTAAACAGCTAAATTTCGTTATAAACAAGATGGAGGCTCACCTCCTCTTAGCAGCAACGTGTCAATGACAATAACCATTCAGGATCAGAACGACAACGCACCTCAAGTTCTGTATCCGGTCC
>JAGGEC010000130.1:0-23026 GCA_019155185.1 Beaufortia kweichowensis | reverse complement strand
TAAAATCCACGGTGTTATGTCAGCAATCAAAGAGGTAAAGGAACGCGTGAAGGAGGCCGAGGAACGCATTTCTGGAACGGAAGATGAAATTGTTCAACTCAGTGCGAGTGCAAATTTCCTTGAATCACAAGTTAAAAGACTGACAGACAAGGTTGACGACATGGAAAACCAAAACAGACGGAACAACCTGAGGCTGGTGGGTTTACCAGAAAAAGAAGAAGGAAAGATGCGCGTGTGTTTTAGAGGCCTGGATTCCAAAAATATTTGAAATGGACTCGAGCACATCGTTAGTTGTAGACATAGGGCGGCCCACAACGAAATAAGGATGTTCGAACACAAGACGGGATGCCAGTATACCAGCAAGAACATTAATAATGAAGTTCCTAAACTTCAAACAAAAAGAACAGGTGCTTAGAGTGGCCAGGTCCAAGTGGGTGATTTTACAAGGATCACACTGCGCTTTCATCCATATGTTTCTGAAGTTCACAGGAAACAAAGAGCTTATGATGGAGTGAGACAGAATTTGCAAGAGAGAGGAATTGGTAAACACAGGATCATTTACCCTGCTCGTCACTTCTTGCTCATCAGGAGAAATCAAAGGTGTTTGACACACCGGCAGTCGAAAGCTTCATTGAAGAATTAGACAAAGAATTATGGTGGCTCAATCCAGCTGGACTATTAAAATTCTGAATGTAGGTCTAAAATAATTCAGATCCTTTATTATAAATGTTATCCGATATTGCTCTAAACGGTTAATCCACCCCAGTGAAATAATAAATTGCCAAGTATATTTAGGTGGTGCATTAATTCTCATATGGAAATGTGAGCCAAATGCCAGTTTTATAGTTTAATATGTTAATATGGAGGAGGTAATGTTACAAAATAGGGTTGTGAGCGACAAATATAGATGCCAGAAGTACCTGATAGTTCCTCACAGTGGTGGTGTGCGCTATAATGGATTATAAAGTGGGGGGGATCAAACGCATAGTATGGACGCTACTGGCGAAATCGTTGGGGTTGTTGAAGCAGTAATGGTTTTATTAAAGATACAGGTTCCCCTGATTTTTTTCATTCAGGATCCATTTGAAGTTTTATACTACGCCGGGCAACTGAATGCTTCCAGTAGCTTCGTATGGATGGATCTTCTTCAAACAGTTTGTTGACATTTTTTGTTATTTTAAATGGTTCAAAATACTGTAATCTTCCGACTGGTTATATTGAGCATGACAGCTCCATCCACACGGGCGCTGATTTTAACGCATCCTTACACATCCTGGCAAAAGCGAGAAATGATAACAGTTTTCTATTCTGCATTTCTTCGTATGAATGTTCTTCGCAGAGCACTTCATCTATTAACGCCGTTTCAAACTTTAATCGGCCCCACACCTCTCCTATAAAGAAATTATAGTCATTTGTTATTCTGCACTTTTTTTTCGTATCTAACATTAAAGGTGCCAATCCTGTAGGTGTGCTTTATGCGTAACTGGACATTAAAGACTTCGTTTTAATGTGGGATATTTGTGTGTGTTTATGTGTTTTACGGAATCGTTTGTTTTCTTTTCTTGTGTCAATCCCCGCCTAAAACCCACAACACATTAAGAAAACACCGCCAAACACTCTAATCAATCAGGGTCTTTAAAGAGAACTACCCCGCAAACTACATATGATTAAAGCAAAGGAAATTTGAAGTAGAACAGAAAATAATAAAGGCGAGAGATTTAACAGTTTGGGTAGACACTAAACTAATCCGCACCTTTATTTTTTCCATGTATTTCTTCTGTAATGTTGCCTGGTACAACAATTGGTATTGTGTATGTTTGGTATCGCTTAACGAAAAAGCAGACTCAAAAAAAGCCAGATCAAAGCAGACTCATTAACGGCATCCAATGCCCTGGCACCCAAGATGATGGAAGACCACAAAAGCATCCTTGCTCCTAATTTCCAGTACATTTAAATATATCTTTCAAGACAGATCTCGCAGGTAAGACATTGGTTTTTCCTTGTGTTATCTTCAAACCATTTTGCTCCACAATCTCAGTCAATATGTCCTCTGATAACTCTTCATGTGTGTAAGCGCAATAGGTAGTCTGCTGATCTCCAGATGCAATAGCATGATGATGTAAATCCAAAGCGACGAGGTGACTAAAGTGAGGACACCTCTACAGTGATTTGGCTTCTCTTTTAATCACTGGATAGAGCTGCACGATTCCACCGGATGACAGCCGCTGGTAGCAAAGGCATGAGTTCTCGTGGTGGATCAGAATGCTGGTGGCGAATGGAGTTTCTCGTGGCGGATCAGGTGCAGCTGGCAGCGAGCGGTTTCGTGGCGGATCAGGTGCTGGTGGCAGCCGAGAAGGAGCTGGAAATGCGGATCGCTGGTGGATCAGGAGGAGCTGGTGGTGGATGAAGGTGCATGAGCCGGCGAAGGGAGTTTCTCGTGGTGGATCAGGTGCTGCTGGCGGGGAAGGAGTTTCTTGGCTGGTGGATAAGGTGCTGATATGGCAGCGAAGGAGTTTCTCAAATTGATTGCCAGCTGGCAGGGTGAAACTGCAAAGATGCCTTTTGGCAGTTTTATTTATGCATACAGTTCAGGACAATTGATGGCAGTGAAAATGTTTTATCTTTTGGCCACAGCTCAAGGGCTACAGCTGTATATAACATAATCGAAAGCAGAAATGAAAATATCAATGTTAGTGGATGCAAAAAATATTACAAGTTTTATACACATTTATAAAGATATGAGTACACACTCACACTCCATATTCAACTGTTCTTAGTTTATGCCCAGCTTTATGGGTCACCATTTGATGGCGCCAATCTGGGCTTACATACGCAGAGATAATGCAGAAGGGGCAATGTGAATAAATTAGTATCTGCATGGTGGCGGCTGGGTTGAGGCTCTTTGTCCTCTCCGGGCTTCGAATTGTGATCTGCTGAATAGACAAGAAGTTCATACATTTTAATTTAAATAAAAGTTTC
The DNA here is from genome assembly GCA_019155185.1 of Beaufortia kweichowensis. NCBI lineage: Eukaryota > Metazoa > Chordata > Actinopteri > Cypriniformes > Gastromyzontidae > Beaufortia > Beaufortia kweichowensis. The sequence goes on along the minus strand of JAGGEC010000130.1, from coordinate 20,047 downwards.
CTCCACTGCATATAATCATTTTTAACCATTTTAACATTCATCCATTATATTGAGTATATAGGTGTGAGGGTGTTAATGCCTCGACTGATCATAGCGTATAGTGTTAAACATTGACTAGTGAGCTGACCTCTTCTGCTAAAAAGGTCAAAATTATGTTTCTATTTAAATCTAGTGGTCTGCAGAGGTTTTGTTAGCGTTTAGGTGGAGAGAATGGGTTATGAGATATGATAATAAATAACGGAAAAATACAATGAACATTAAATTAAATTGATATGTGAAGAATAATAAACAACAAAATGCCTTTCTGCTTTTCTGTGGATATTGTTTTCTTTACAGCTCAAATAACGCCAAATGCCATTCCATATATGAGAGGGGAATGTGTTGGGGTAACAGGACAGTTGAAAACCTGGGGACACTCACTTAAATATGTAAATTTATCCTAAATATTTATGTAAAACAAAGTTTTTAATAATTTTTAATTACATAAAATATTGCAGTTGAATTAATACGCACAACACTTCATAATAATAAAGCGTATTTTTATAGTTATTTTCGTGCATGTTTGTACCTATAATGTCCTGGGGACAGAAATGGCAACCATTTGGTGGAATGGCCCATTTATTTGTTTTACAACGATTTATTATACTTAGGCTGCGTAGTGTTTTCAGTCTGAACCAGCCAACTAGTCATGGTGCAGACTTGCAATCTTTTGATATACAATGCTACCAACAGGAAAAATTAACAAACTACCACTAAAAGTGACAAACTGATGCCCCAAAAGATAGCTTAATCGTTTACTTCTATTAACAGTTAGCCATACAGGATTATGCTTGGTGACCCCTTGGAGCACATGTGTCTAACCGATGTAGCTTGCTAACAAAATTGACACAAACGAATCAAACGTTAAACAAATGATAGTTTCAAATCACTTGTCAACTAATGCGGGTGATCTCTCACTCATTTCACGCTTTTACCACCCATATCTTGGGTTGATGGGAAAAGCATTATGAAGTACTTCCACTCACATTTAGCGCAAAATCAGGCACAGAGGTTGCGCTTAAAAATGTTGTTGCTCTGCAGAGACCTCATTCTCTTTTGCTGGCTATTTTTCTTCCTTTTCAAATAATGCCTAATACTAGTATTTGTGTACGTAGTTCAAGTTCATTTTCCAGCATTTACTAACACACTATTAAGGAAATCAAGCATTGTCACTGTTAACGTGGTAAATGCGCCAGAAATCGCATGAACGACTGTATTGACATGAACCAATATTAAAAATTAATAAATGCTGAAATAAATTTGCGTTAACTAATACAGCATTTACTATTGTTAACAAAACGCACCTTATTTTCAAAGCGTTACCATGTATACATTAATTATGCATGTAACAATCTTCTTTTGCGCTGTGGAAGCTCTTTATAACATATTAAAAGCAACCCGTAGGCTATATATGCAACTTCGGACATTAACGACTTTGTTTACGTGGATATTTATAAAGTAGTTTTTATCATGTTTGCGGGGTGTTTGTTTCTTTCTGGGTCACTATCGTTGTATGGGTACCGTAAGGCTGTACATACAATCAAAAATCAAGCTGCTAATATAAGTTTAGCAATAACATTGAAGAGACCACAGGAGGTTTATTATTCATTAAGGCAAATACTACCCGTTATAAGAAACGCGTAGGCAAGGTGCATATCCAGACATTAACTCTAAGCTAACTGTGCAAGACATACCTGAATGGATTAATAAAGAAACAATTCTCACAATTTACCATAGGTACTATTAAATCACCTCTTAAGTCTTCTTCGAAGTTTCTCGTTGCTTTCCTCCCTTCGGAAGCTTTGTGCAGTACATTTTACTCTGCCTTCCTCATTTTTCTAATTAATTAAATTAGGTAGCCAAGAAAACTAAAAAATAATATTAGCGCTGGACAATTGTGTTTAAATTATCGCTTTCGTATTTAAGAGCAAGAAATGACAACGAAAACCCGCAGGTAAATCTTACTAAAATTTAAACATGTTAGAGTAAAAACGACAAAATATTACTTGCTCTGAAAAATAAAATAATGTTAAACTTTGTATTTACCAAAAAACACAATTTTATTACAGTGTATGATAATATAATAAAATAAAGTAGTTCAGATTACTGATATACATTACAGTATTGTATTGGTTTGATTAAAAGAGCAGTTAGCGATTCAGAACGTTAAATGGTGTGGATGTCACTCACTTCTTGGCGGTTGGTAATTTGCATAAAACCGTTATAATGCGAAAACGTTAAATTTCTTGAGGAAAAACGTACTGAATTCCAAAGTTTTTAATATTTACAAAGTATGATATGGTATTTCTTATACTCGTATATAAATGTCATTTCATAACTCTAAGTCATAAAATCAACAACACCTTGAGGACCTACCGTCATGTGTAAATACCAACGGCAAAAGTGAGTATATATATACAAAAGCGTTTACAGTCTTGTTTTTGGTAATGGAGGTGGACTCATAGTCCATGAAGGAACGCGAGGCAGGATCCTTCCCAATCCGTGTGCCCGGGGACCAGTCTCGCATACGTTGACTAGTCCATAAGTTGAGACATGTAAGTGCTTTTGGTAAAGCACAGGTTCCCCTAATTTTTTCCATTCAGGATCCATTTCAGTTTTATACCTACTCGGGGCAATTGAATGCTTCGTATGTCTAGGGATTATGATATCAGTTCTTAAACAATTTACTGACATTTTTTTCACTTCAAATTGTTCAAAGCACTGTATCTGATCTTACTGGCAGGTCAAAATTACAGCTCCATCCAGCGCGCAAACCGCTTGTAAAGCGTCCCAATACATCTCCAAAATGAAACGGTAGTCATTTGTTATTCTACACTTTTTGTATCGGATGTTCTTCTTATGCACCATGCATTTTGTCAAAAATCACATAAATGTTTTTCTATTGCTAAAAATTCTCTGATCTTCACTGGCAGGTCTTTTTTCGCTTTAACTGACAAAGCATTTCATTCAAATGCGCTTAGGCTTTAACAGCGTCCCTCCAGCTCTCCTACAAAACAAATGATAAAACTTTTCTGTTTTATAAAGTGTGTATTAAAGAGAGAAAAACATGTTCAACCTCATTCTTCATATTCCGATTTAGGCGGTAGCGCTTTATAATAAGGTGCTACTTGTGCGGTGCACATACCCATACCTACTGAGTTCTGCCTATCAACGTACAACGTCAATAACAGGAATGTAATGAATTTGTAGTTGGTGGAAGCGGGTGTAATAGTTGTTTTGACAAGGTTGGCGCCGAAGTTCAAATCCACGCCTTTTGCTGGAAAGCTTTCTTTTTCTTCGCTTTTCAAATGTCACAATACTATTATTTGTTTAGTAATGATAGTTCATGTTCATTTTGGCATTTTACTAACACAGTATTAAAATCAAGCGTTATCACTTTGTTAACGGTAGGTAATGCAAGAATTAAGAAATGCTGTGAAAGCAGGTATGCATTGTTAACTAATAAAGCATTTACTAATATTAACAAAACATACAGATATTTTAAAGCGTTGCCATGTATGCATTAACGTTAATACATGTAACAATCTTCTTTCTGCGCTGGTGGAGCTCTTTATAACATATTAAAAGCTTAACCGTGAGGTTATATATGCAACTGGACATTAACGACTTTTGTTTACATGGATATTTATATTGTGTTTATGTGTTTTGAATGTTTTGTTTCTTTCAGAGTCTGCTATATGGTTGTATCTGCACCGGTTGTACACCGAAAATCAACTGCTAACCAATGTTTGTTAACATTGAAGAATTACACAGGACATTATTCATAACATTACTCGTTATAAAGAAACCTGTAGCAGTATACCGCAGACAGTAACTCTACACAACTTTATTGCAGACATACCTGAATGGTCTCCTAGAAACAATTTCACAACACCAGTTATTAAAATCCCTCTAGTCTTCAAAGAGCTTTCCGTTAACTTTCCTCCGCTTCAGGCTTTATTGGAGATACATTTACTTCTGCCTTCCCTCATTTTTCTCAATTAATTAAATGAGGAAAACAAAGAAAATAATTGTGGACAATTGTGTTTAGAATTTACGTTTGCATTAAAGAGCAAGAAATGACAAGAAAACCGCGGTGGTAAAACTTACTTTAAATTAAACATGTTAAGTAAAACCGACAAAATATTACTTGTTTGAAAAATAAATAATGTTAGCTGTATTTACAAAAACACAATTTATTACAGTGTATGATAATATAATAAAATAAAAGTGGTTCAGATTAATATGCAGGGTATTTGTAGTATTAGTATTGGTTATGATTAAGAGTGTTAAGCTGCGATTCGGTGAACGCATAATGGTGTGATGTGTCATCAATCGCAGCTGCATTGTAATTTACGTAGAAAAACCATATGCGTAAAACGAAAAACTTGAGTAATAAGTCGTATCAATTCCACCAAAGTTTTTATATATTTACAAAGTATGAAATGTATTTTACACTGTATATATAAATACTATAAATCTAAGTCATAAAATCAACAACACGTTGATTGATAATACCTCATTGTAAATACCAACGGCAAAAGCGTAGTATATAATGCCGCTTTTTCAGTCTTTGTTGCAGTAGGAGTGGACTCATAGTCCATGAAGGGCATGGGCACCATCCTTCCCTTCCGTAGTGCCTGGGACCAGTCTGCGCATGTTGATTAGCTGCTCTGGCAGTTCAGGCAGCAGTCACTCGTCTTGAGGCACCAGTGTGCTTGGTGTAAACACAGGTTCCCTGATTTTTCCATTCAGGATCCATTTAGTTTTATACTCGCGGTGCGTAGTTGAATCGCTATCATGCTTCGTATGATGTCTTCTTTAACAAGTTTCAGAGTTGACATTTTTTTTTACATTTAAATGGTTCAAAATAATTGTAGATCTTGACTAGCCCGGAGTCAAATTTGACAGCTCCATCAACGCCGATTTTAACGCATCCCACATCTCCTTATAAAGAAATTATGACGAATTTCTTTCTATTCATTTCTTCGTATAGATGCTCTCGCTTATGCACCATGGACATTTTTTCATGTTTAAAGAGCTCCAAAGGCTGTGATCTCAACTGGAAGTTTTTTTCGCTTGATAGCTCCACTCCAAAGCACCAAACTTAGCGGCGTCCCACACCTCTCTATAAAGAAATGATAGTCATTTGTTATTCTGCACTTTTTCATACACTCTTAGAAAGATGTTGTATTGAAATTGACTCAAACTGTGCTAAGATTCTTGCACATTATTAATGGGTGAGTTCAGGACAACATTTTGTTGTGTTCATTTCCAACACATTCACTGTGTTAATGAGATTTCAACTTACAGTAAATGTGTTACAAAAGGTTAACATAAAATGTATAATACTCAACACAAATTTGTGGTACCTTGGATTAGTAATGTGGTACTTTTGCATAAAAATCAGTGAAATAAAACAAAATAATTTGGAGTTCAAAACATTTAATGTCAATAATTAACAATAAACATTCATCACATTGCACAGAATATAACATAGGGTATTTTTCTCCTCATTTCTATTAGCCATGGCAACATTTTATGTCCTGTCATCTCAAAACTATATGTATCTGGGATTGACATTAGATCTGATCATCAAATAATTTGTCTGAATGTCGAGGGTGGGGTTATCAGACAGACCGGAAGAAAATCCCTTCACAGTTTGTACACTCTTCCATCCTTCTTTGTACTACATATAAATAAAAACTGATCATAAAATATTTAACATGAACAATCCCTTGAAGCCAACAAAATGTTTTTTGTCTACCATTAGAATAAATGAACAACTTCCCGCAAACACTGGTTCTTCGTTCAGAAGTGGGTAACATCAAAATGCTCCCTGTTCTATATGTGTGTCCACTGAAACCGGACTGAATTTGACATGATGGAACTGTCTCTGGTATACCAGGGATGGCATGTCAATAGAAACGGGGAACTGTTGGTAAATGTGTCACCAACTTTATTTGTAGACTCCATATGGTGATCCAGTTCCTTTACGATGATTGAATGTCTTTTTCCATTGCGTTTCTGATGGAGGCAATGTTCTCTGGATTAAAGTCAACCATTCATTTTGGGTCTTCATCAGCGGTTGAAGTTGTTGAGGCTCCTGTTGACACACTGCAAGGGGAGCTTTGCGTTTTTTCTGATAGCGTCGTATCCCTCTTCAAGGTGCCGTCCCATATTTGAAGCTTCATTTGGATGAATCCTCCATGGGACAGAGGGTCGCGCTACCGAATGCTTCACAAGTCTTTGAACAACACATTTGCAAGGCTAAAATATATGTAAAGTGTATGAGCCAAATTATGGTAGATTTAGGTTTTAATACTTACAATATCTTTCATTCTCTGCAGCAGTCCTGAGAGATTTAGAGGAAAAAACTGCAATCAAGGATTTTGCTCAATTCAACTTGTCTCGCAGTAGAGAGGTAACTGTTTGAGACAAAAACATTGACACACATGCAAGTAAGAGTGCAATGGAAAGTGCAGGAATCCATTATGAATATGACAGTAGAGGTCTGCATTCCTGCGGTTCTCCACAGGACCCACCGAGCATCCGACCAGATTCGCACGTAGCGGGGAATAAATTTCCAAATAAAAGCGCTGCAGCCGATTACGGTAACTCTAGTGTAATTTGAGCGAGGCCGGCGTCTAACATTATCCCTTTACCGCACGTCCTTTCTTAACAGAATTTCCTGCGCTTTACACATTGTTATCATATACCCTAGCTCAGGACTGTTATTATGCACGCTGCGCTTGAACCAGTGCTTGCTTGGCAGCTAAATGTTAAAAGCATCTTGACTATAAAAATAAAAAGAGTGTACAACCTGGCAATTTTATTTGTTTATCTCTCTCTTTTCGGTAGTGTTTAAATGTGAGATTCTGGAAGCGGGATCTGAATTTGGCTGGAACGGTCAGGGAAAATTATTTTAAGCGAGCAGCCGGGTGAACAAAGAATGAATATGTAATAAGAGCCGGGTGGGTTGCGGAATAAAACCCGATGGGAGCAGGACTAAAACAGTCCGCTGCAGTAGACCTCTTTGAATGACAGCACATTTGAATTGGATTACATTACAGTAAATCACAGACTGATATTTTTGAAATTATAATTATTTCACTGTATTGCATATATGTATATGCAAATTATTGCAATACCATGCTGTATTGATTTCCAGCACCCTTAGTTTATGGTGCATCACTTTAAAATCATATCACAAGTTACAGTGAGAATGAATAGAATCTGTACTTAAAACATGACAAACTTACAATCCATGTTTTGGTGCAACAAGATCACCAATGCTGATAATGATGATTTTCTTCTTGCACCTGTATGAATAGCTTAAGCCTGTAACGCATGATATTCAACGCTATTGTATTTGATGCCTTCCTGGTCAATAGAAGGACTGTAATGGCAGTGAGTCTTCAGTCTAATACAAAGGATAAAATTAACAGATCGTAAGTTTAGAATGTTTAATTTAGTTTCAATAAATTATTTAATAAAGGATGTTACTGCAGTGCTCACCCGAATGTTTTCAGTATGGGGGAGGCTAAATCGGGAGTGACTTGATGATTACAGTGGCAACATGAACTTGTTGCCATGAATTTGTCAGTTGTGGAGCTATCACAATCAATGTAATACTCGTTGAAGTCTTTGTTATATTTCAGAAATCGTTCTAACTACAATGACAGTATGGAAATTCTTGGAATAAATAGTTTCCGTCAAAAGTTGTAGAAGCATCACCGATGTGGAAAATATTTTTGCATATTTGTGAATTGTCTTTATATAGATGCTAACAAGTACAGACGATTTGGTCCGTTGTCCAGTAACCAAATTCCAGGTGTCACTGGCCCAGGACTCATATTCAGCTGGAGTCCATTTTCTGTGTATAAACAAATAATATGCATTATTTTACAGGTATTATAAAAAATGACAAAGAATACATTACATTGTTATGTAGATTAAAGTAACTCTGCATCATCAAACAGGCGATTATTCCTTTATGAAAATTTTACATGATATGGCATGAAGAACACAAACAATTCATATGTTGCAATGTGTGTTTATTTTCCTCTTTCATCAGTCTGTGTAATGTCAGTCTCTCTAACATCTCTCTATCTGCAGGTTATCCTGCTAATTTTGGTCCATATTAAAATTTTGCTGGAACGATCATATGATTTTACTTCCTTCACGAGTGTTTAATGCTACATAAAGCTCCATGGCCCCATTTTCAATAAAAAGTAGAAAAAAGAAATTCTCTCTAAATAAAGAGTAAAACATCGATCATCCATAAGATTTGTATTGCTAGAACATATCTTTGTAGTACTAAAGCGGCGTCGTTGTTTAGGACCATCAGATCTATTTTTTTCTTGTGGCCTGTGGTTGCATGTAAGCGAACACACTATCATCAGACCTTTATCAAGTGACATACATTTTGGGGTCCAAGCCTGAAGTACGGTTTTTGACGGTGTAGAGGAGTTGTTGTCAGTACCGCACGATCAGTTCCACCTGCGTCCGTTCTGCATGCTGAACCAAACCGTGAACCCGCGTAATTGCACGTATGACAGGATCGATCGTGCGGGTGGAACCGGATGGGATGAAACACTTAATGACCGAAGCGGCACAACTGGTGACGCATATTTTGTATGGCTACATTTTCATTGTTTTCATTTAACAGTTCCACAGCGAGGGTCTATTTTGATGTTTTAAAATGCATTACGATGTGTTTCACGTGGTTTATACAATCCAAAAATAATAAAGGAGTTGTTACATGAACATACACGATTTTGGTTTACATGTGGAATAAAGTCTGAGACTTTGTCACCGCAAACCTTCAGTTTCCTCCATACTACCCTTTGGATTCATTGCTGTATGGCTTTTAGACCTACCTAACGCTGACGTGTTTCCGATCCGAAGTTCAGTGTGTATTGTCAAAGACGGTTTGTGTCTTTTTATTAAAAGCTTAATATTAGTTAACTTTTTAAATTGAGTAATTTTGTATTAGTATGGGTAATAGGCTAATACATCTATCTATATAATCTAAATGAGGGAAAATAATCCTTCAATGAAGATTGTTTACAGAAATGACAATAAGGAACATAATATGCATTTCTTAGACTATCTGCACTTCACATGAAAAGAAAGAACTACAAACAAACCTGGGGAAACGTTATAGAGTTAACTCAAGGCTGACAATGGAAATTACTTGAAAGAACAGTAGGTCATTGCACAGAGTGACATGAAAGGACCAGAAGGTGGACAGTAGTGAAATTATATTTACTTAGTATTGTACTTAAGAACGGGGCACAGCGTCTCTTTTCTTTCGCGTGTGAGTGAATGAAAGTGTCGCGCTTGAAATTTGCAAAGGTGCGTGGTGTGGTATTTGTTCCCCGTTTAATTTGTTCCCGCTAGGACCTTTGATGATTTGATTGGCTGATTTCCTTACGTGATTCCTCTAACGGATACTCCTTTAAAGCTAGAAGATACAACTCCTATAAAATCCGCGTTATGATTTATGTGGTTTAAACTGTGCTAAAATGACCGTGTAATGTCTTTTTTAATGAAATGGATTCATACACCTAGTATTTTAACTGCGATGCTATAGGCAGTGAAATCAAACAAATCTTCGTTCTTACTGTTTCACGTTAGCTTTGGGTGTGGTAGCATGGCATCTGGCTACTATAAAAAAAAACTGTTAAATATATTTTAAAAACATACTAATTCAATTATGTCTGTTTGAATAAAAGTTTTCACCTTTGAGAGATGAATTTCTTAACAAACCAGAAACAATAAGTTAGATATTTTAATTGTAAGGTATATAATTATATAATCTTTATTGTAACACATTTTTATTTTTATTTAGCTTTCTACAACAAACTGAGGAGGGTACTACAAATTACTACTTATACTTTTGGATAAAGGCAGTTGAACAAGCTACCAGTGGGGTCCTAGGGGAACAAATTGTTGAGGGAATACAAATTGGTTACCACAGTGGAACATGAATGCGTGCAGTGGAATCAAGTAAATCGTGAAAAACAGAATTATTATCATTTCGCATGCGTTTTCTACTACGTCATTATGCGCATGCGGGCCGGATTGTGCAGGTGGAACGGATCGTGGTACCGACGGTTGTGGAACCTGCAACACAAGCAATCATTCAAAGCCAAGACAATTTATGCAAAATAATTAACGATATATGGCATTTTGACATTCCAAGTTATTACATTTGATATCTTTACTGGTGTGCTAAAATGGCGCCAAGACAGTAAAACACAACATTTATCATTTTAAATCCACTACTAATTACACTTTTGACACAATCCTACCAATTTTACCACAGTTTTTAGCACTCAATTGACTTTACCATTACTGATCGGGCAGATTTCACTGTTCATGCTTAGCATCTAAAGGTAATATTGAGAAAAAACACTGTGTTGGGACTAAAAGGTCCCCATTTAATGTTGCTTTTGTAACTTTGCATGCAATATTTAGTCCTTTAAATATAGAATATCTCTTAAATTGTATGTGTTAAAAGGTGCTTCGCTTGCCTTGATATTGTAATTATTATCCCACTATGATATCGTCAATCATTGCCAATCTGACTTTTGGCCGCCAGTTTTGCTAAAACCAGTTTTAAAAACCACACTAAGCCTATTTAAAATAAAAGCTCTTTTTGCATATAAATATCAGTTAAAACGATTTCAAGTACAACTTACCTCAGAATCTTCTTATCAGTCTCCGTCACAGCATCTTGTCCTCTGTATTTCGTTTGCAAAAGGCTGTTTTTGGAAATTACTGAGGAGAATTCACTCATTCAATGATATCGAACGGCTAACCAATCACGTAAAGATGGCGGGCTGAGGACTATTTAAAAGAACTGTCGAGTGCGGTGTGGTGTCAGTCTGCAATAGAAAACTAATCCGGTGTCCCTCAGTGGTGCCCTGGAAATTATTACAATGCTAAAAGTTTCGTTTTAAAGATTTCATCATGTTTGGCTTACAGTACCAAAACAGTACTGTACCAAAAGGCATCTTGGACGTGAGAGGTCAAATGCGCCGACTTTAACGCGTCCTCAGCTCTCCCTACAAACAAATGATAAAACTTTTTCTGTTTTATAAAGTGTGTATTAAAGAGAGAAAAGAGCATGTTCAACTCGATTGCTTCATATTCCGATTTAGGGCGGTAACGCTTTATAATAAGGTACTATTTTGTGACGGAGTGCACATACCCTACGCCTTATTGAGAGTTCTGCCTACTGGCGGCAGTAACCACCAGAACAGCTTAACTCTACACCTTTGTGCGGACATACCTGAATGGATTAATAAGAAACAATTTCAATAATTTACCGTGCTAAAATCACCTCAGTCTTCAAGAAGTTGTGGAGTACATTTTACTTGCCTTCCCCTCATTTTCAATTAATTAAATGAAGAAAACAAAATAATATTAGTTGGACGAATTGTGTTTAAATTTACGTTTGTATTTAAGAGCAAAGAAAATGACCAAGAAACCAGCAGGTAAACTTACTAAATTAAACATGTTAAAATTAAAACGACAAAAGTAATATTACTTGTTTGAAAAATAAATAATGTTAGCTTTATTTACAAAAACACAATTTATTACGAGTGTATGATAATATAATAAAATAAAGGTGGTTCCAGATTAATATATATATTACGAGTATTGGCCATTGGTTTGATTAAGAGTGTTAGCGATTCAAGAACGCAATGGTGTATTGATGTCATCACGCCAGCGCTCTTGCTTGAATTTACATAAAACCGCATTACGTAAAGCGTGCACTTTCTTGAGGAAAAAACGTCCGAATTCCACCAAGAAGTTTTTATATTATTTACAAAGTTATGAAATGTATTTTACACACTGTATATGTAAATACTATAAAATGTAAGAAGTCATAAAAATCAACAACACCTTGACTGACCTACCGTCATGTAAATACAAGCGGCAAAGCGTAGTATATATATAAAGCGTTTTACAGTCAGGTTTTTGGTGCGGAGTGGACTCATAGTCCACGAAGGGAACATGAGCACCATCCTTCCTTCAATCCGTATTGGGGAGAAGCCAGTCTACGCCGCGTTGACTAGTCCGTGCTTGAGACACAAAGTGCTTGAGGTAAAGCACAGGTTCCTAATTTTTTCCATTATAGAGATCCATTTAGTTTTGCTACTACGGGGCAGATTAGATGCTTCATAGCTTAGAGTATGATCTAAATTCTTAAGTAATTTACTGACATTTTTTTTTGCTTTAAATTGTTCAAAAATGCTGTGATCTTGACTGGCAGGTCCAAATTACAGCTCCATCCAACTTTCATAAACCGCGCATCCCTCTATAAAGAAATGATAGTCATTTTGTCCTATTCTGCTTTCATGTATGATGTCTTCTTATGCACATGCACATTTTGTAAAAATCATCATGCAAATAATTTCTATGGCTTCAAAGATTCTCTTCAATCTTCACTTGGCGAGAATCTTTTTTTTCTTTAACTGACAGCTGCCATTAAATCGCCCGACTTTAACACGTCCTCCAGCTCTCCACACAAACAAATGATAAAACTTTTCTGTTTTATAAAAGTGGTGGTAATAGTAAAGAGGAAAAAAACATGTTCAAATCTATTCTCTTCAAAGTCATTCTTTATATTCCGATTTAAGGCGGTAACACTTTATAATAAAAGGTGCTATTTGCTTGACGTGGTGCATACCGCTTGCCAATGAGTTCTGCCTATCAACGTTAAGCGTAATAACAGGTGTAATGGGTGTAGTTGGTAAAGCTGGTGTAGTAGTTATGCACGACACGGTTGACGTAGGTTCAAATCCACCTTTTGCTCCAAGTATAGGTCTCTACAGAACAACAAAAGGTGTTTCTCCAATTATTGAACGTTTCAAACAGACCGGTCTAGGCGTTTTCCAACCATCAATCAAGATCTTACGGAAGCCTGTAAGGAGGCGGAAATGCGTTATTATTATTATTTATTTTGGTTTTGATTGATTTTCACCATTGTAATGTCCGATATCACAACAACATTTATGTCAAATCGTAAAATATTATTAGCTGGCATAAATACAGGCTACGGTACCTGTGTGACAAAAGTATAAAATAAAATAACAAGAAAGATCATTATCGTGTATAAAAGGAATTGCAGCTATTGTTTTATTATTCATCATATAGGTCATACACGTGTATGTTTCGCTTAAAAAGATGTTACATTAAACTACTGAGATCTTTAATAACAAATCTTTCATAAAATTTCCCATTCTCATATTTAGACACCCAACTCTTATATATAATAGCCTGTATTTTATTAATATTCTCTCCCTACCTGCATGTCATTTTATCTAAATTTATGCCAAAACTATAAAAAAAAATTACTTTTATTACTCAATTATTTATAATTACATTAGCACAAGAGACAATTACTAGCAATTTCAATAAATTTACCAAATCCTAGTGTAAAGCAGTGGTGCACATGATTGTATTGGTGTTTCTCACCTGTATAAGTATTTTTCAAAGCATGATATTTATATGTAATTACTGATATTTAACTGACATTTGTAACTTGCATTAAATGATATATAAAATAAAACGTATTAACCTACAAATGAAGGTAAAATGTGTTAACTTAGAATGACTCCGAAAACTTTAAACATGAGCATCACTTTATTGACCGTATAGATACTGTAACCAATCTGATGAAAAACTATATCAATAAATGCAGCATTCTCTACTTAATGTAATAGTAAAAAAAAAAGAGAGAAAAAAAGTTCAAACATGGCAAGTTCAAACAAGGAAAGGAACACATTGCAAGATGCTTCCTTCAGCCTCATAGAAACAGTCGCTTCCGCAGTATCCTTGGAAGTCATCAGAGCCACAGAACCCCTGCAACACACCTCTTTGCCCTCTTCCTCTGTATCCTTCACCACAGTCTTTGTATGTAGTCTCACAATGGAGACATCTGGATAGATTGTATGGAACCCTGTACAAGGTTCTGAAATTTTCACTGAATGCCTTCCAGTTCACGACACCTGACAAAAAAAACCTGACCTCATCATAGTCTTAAACATATATTTCAACCGAGAAAAAAAAACAGAGAGAGCTGTGATTAACCTAACAGTGATATCATGAAAGAAAAGTCACTAATAAAACTTACTGTCCAACCACCGAAAGTGAGCCTCTCGGCGGAAACTTTCCATGCACAGCATGCTGTTGAAGCACCTGCATGTGAGGGCAAGGGAGCCAATTGCAACATTACCATCTTGAAGCACGAAGGACTAGCAGAGGAAGCTATACATGAACAAAACATAACAATCTGAACTTCGTGTGGTGATAATGATTCCCTTGCAGTTTATAAATTGAGTAATAGAAAATACATGCCTCCTGTATGTTCAGGGGTGGGTCACTGGTTGCAACTATGAAGGGACAAATGAAGAACATCAGTAAATGACAGTCAACATTTACTATAAATAATAGAGCACCTCAAACAGAATAAATCATACCAGTTTTGTGTGGCCTGTCAGTCCGCCTTCTCTTTCTTTGCTGGATTTCCATGACCGATCTTGATAATTTATGACATAAAAACACATTAATAATACAGTATACCAAGATTCATTGCATGATGATATGACAACTAAAAAAAGTCACACTAACTGTAAAGGCATTTTGCCATCCTTGTCAATTTTCAGAAAAGGAATAATAACAAGGGAAAAGAAAAGAAAGAAAAACACCTTGGTGGGAATTTCTCCAGCAAAGGACAGACCACCATCTTCTTATACTTGGTATGTCTGACTATTAGGGATGCCACAATTCTCAATATAATATTGAACCATTCGGACACGACATCCACGGCCAGCCAGAATTGCGGAAATTGCTTGTGAAATAATGTATGTGTTTTATTTCTCTCCTCATTGACTGTTTGTGTGTGCCTGTAAGTCTACGACTGTGATGAGGAAACTCCTCCCCGCGAGTAAATATTCAATCACTATGATCTAAAGTTAGGGGGCACTGAACCATCATTCCACACTTTAACATGGCGAGCGGCGGTGAAGTGACGCTACAGTACGAGGAAGCGCCGGCCTGCAGAGAATGTTGACAGGCTTATCTTTTACAGAAGAACCTCAAAATACAGGAATAGATAGCTGACCTAAGTGAAATTGCACTTTACATTCTCAATGAAGGATACTGTACTGGAGTACTGTTAAGTTTAATTAAGATGGTTTATTTATGTTTAATGAAGTACAAGTATGTTTATTTGAAATGGTCAATTTATGTTTATTAACTTCACATGTATGTTTATTTTCAAAATTTAGGAATTTATGTGTTCCCCAGTTTGTACATGGGCTACCAGCAGCTGTGAGATGTCAGTGTTCATTTTAAAATAAAAAAATATTTTATATTATACAGTACACTAGGAACTAGTGGACTTTTCTTTGCTTTTAAGTAAAATAAAGGATTATTGCAATAAATCGTTTTATTTTTCTTCTTAACCTCTTACTGTTCCTATTGCCTAAGCATAGAATAACAAAAACACTCTTATGTGTCAAGCCATCAGAACCGAACCGAACCGAAAACCGTGGTTAAAAAACTGAGGTATGTATTGAACCGTGGGCTAACTGTATTGTTGCATCCCTAGTTATAAGAAACCGGCGGCAGCAACCACCAGACAGCTTAACTCTACAGCTTTGTGCAGACATACCTGAATGGATTAATAAGTAACAATTTCACAACTTACCATGCTAAAATCACCTCAGTCTTCAAGAAGTTTCCGTTGCTTTCCTCCGCTTCAGGCTTTGTGGAGTACATTTTACTTGTCTTCCTCATTTTTTCAATCAGATGAGAAAAAACAAAGAAAATATTAGTTGGACAATTGTATTTAAATTTACGTTTGTATTTAAGAGCAAGAAATGACAAGAAAACCGCAGGTAAACTTACTAAATTAAACATGTTAAGTAAAACGACAAAATATTACTTGTTTGAAAAAATACATAATGTTAGCTTTATTTACAAAAAACATCATTTATTACAGTGTATGATAATATAATAAAATAAAGTGGTTCAGCTTGATATATATATTACAGCAGTGGTCACCAACCTTTTCAAGCTGAAGATCCCTGACCTCGGCCTTAATGAAAGGCAAGATCTACCTATCGAAGAATAGATAGAAAAAGACAGCCCAGTGTTACGGTGCTGGGTGGAAGAGACCAGGACGACAGAGAGTAATATCAAATGATTCACTTTACTGGTTTTTTCCCCATCACAGAGAATGTCAGACTTAACAGGTACAACAGGTATCCACAGGCACAGGCACAGGCACAGGCACAGGCACAACAAAACCCACACAACAACAAAACCCCCACAACCACAACCACAACCACAACCACACAACAACAAAACCCCCACAACCACAACCACAACCACAACCACAAAACCACCACAACCACAACCACAACCACACAACAACAAAACCCCCACAACCACAACCACAACCACACCCACACAACAACAAAACCCCCACAACCACACCCACACAACAACAAAACCCCCACAACCACAACCACAACCACACCCACACAACAACAAAACCCCCACAACCACAACCACACCCACACAACAACAAAACCCCCACAACCACAACCACACAACAACAAAACCCCACAACCCCACAACCACACAACAACAAAACCCCACAACCACAACCACAACCACACAACAACAAACCCCACAACCACAACCACAACCACACAACAACAAACAACAAAAACCCCACAACCACAACCACAACCACACAACAACAAAACCCACAACCACAACCACAACCACACAACAACAAAACCCCCACAACCACAACCACACAACAACAAAACCCACAAACCACACAACAACAAACCCCCACAACCACAACCACAACCACAACCACACCACAACCAAACCACACAACAACAAACCCCAACAACCACAAACAACAAACCCCCACAACCACAACCACACCCACACAACAACAAAACCCCCACAACCACAACCACACCCACACAACAACAAAACCCCACAACCACAACCACAACCACACCACAACAACAAAACCCCACAACCACAACCACACAACAAAAAACCCCCACAACCACAACCACAACCACACAACAACAAACCCCACAACCACAACCAACCACACAACAACAAACCCCACAACCACACAACAACAAAACCCCACAACACAACCACACAACAAAACCCCACAACCACAACCACACAACAACAAACCCCACAACCACAACCACACAACAACAAACCACAACCACAACCACACAACAACAAACCCCACAACCACAACAACAACAAACCCCACAACCACAACCACAACCACAACAAACCCCACAACCACAACCACAACCACACAACAACAAAACCCCCACAACCACAACCACAACCACAACCACAACCACAACCACACCCACAACAACAAAACCCCCACAACCACACCCACACAACAACAAAACCCCCACAACAAAACCCCCACAACCACACCCACACCCACACCCACACCCACACCCACACCCACACCCACACCCACACCCACACCCACCCACACCCACACCCACACCCACACCCACAACCACAACCACAACCACAACCACAACCACAACCAAACAACAATACCCGCCAGTGATAGAACTAAAAGACAGGCTTTAAATAATACAAGAAATAACACAAAGTAATATAAAACAGGTGCGGGTGATAATAACCAAACAAGTGCTAAACAAGATTACAAACAGTGAACAGGTGTGCGGGTGCAATGCAAAGTGGGTAATGAAGTCCTTAGAATTCCGGGGAACGGGAACGGGTGACGTGATGGGGGGAATCCGATGCTGAAGGCATCGGCTCCGTGACACCCAGATTGTACTTCCAACCTGAGGCCTTTTATTTAGTATTTGAATTGTATTTGAATTTAATATACATGAAATGTTCTTTTCTTTTTCTTTTTTTACTTAACCCGGATGCAACCTTCATATAAACACTGTGGCACTGAACTCAAGAAAAATGCCATTGTCAGCAGTAAAGTGCTTATTCACTGAAGTTTCTGAAGGTACTACCTTTAACATTTTATAAATGAACTGTGCAAACAAAATTATCAACAATCTCAATTAAGCTAAGTGCAGTTATGTCCCATCTTATGCAACATCACTTTTCTCAATGCCACCAGAAGGCAAAACTGCTGCACTAATGTTACTCACTCAAGTCAGTGTGATGGCTGTGACTGAATACTGTCTGTGAGTCCTCTGAAGTCGGGCTCATAGCTAGAGACAGCCAGTTTGAGGCAGTCTGTGAGGTGTCCGTCAGTAAGGCGGCTCCTGTATTTTGATTTGATTATTTTAATGAAAAATGCTTATGGAAAGGAAAGGAAAACAAAGTGTGTGGTTATCTTATTCAGTAATGAGGAAAGTCTGATGTAATTCTAATGTCAGCAGGAATGCCGGCGCTCTATTCCTGTTTCAGTATTGAGTTGTTGCCCTGTGCTTGTGGTTCTTCGCAGCTAAAGGCCAGATTGCTGTAAAGATTACTGATTCGATCCAGGAACACAGAACCTGTCAGCTGGAAAGTTACACGTCAGTCATGCAGAAAGGTGAGTCGCGCGCACACGCTGTTGCTCACAGACCGAACGCAATCATCGCCCGTCTCTCAATAACCAATCAGGAACCTGCATTTCATTACCTGTAACTGTAAAGAACTATTAGTCTTGCATTACTTTTCTGTCTAGTGTAAATTAAAAAGAGCTTTCAGAGAAAGAAATCTGAATGAAAAAGGTTTTCTTTCTTTCTTAATGAAAGAATGAAAATACTTTCACATTTTTGCATCAGAAAAAATGTGAACAGAACTATCATACATAGTGGACTTCTTATGTGTGTTATTTCATTTCTGCTGCTGTCGTGTGTAAGAGCACAATGGAGGTTTCTTCTGAGACTTGACCTCCGCTGTTTCAAATGAGCTGAACTGAGCACATGTGCCCAATGAATCAATGAAGAACATCATAAAATGGAAGAAAAATATCTCACGGACTGTTGTCAGTTTTTACACTGAAAATGTCACATTCAAGGACGAACCTGAGCGTTCTGGTGTGATTCAGAAACCAGTGGTCTGTTTTTAAAAGAAATCTTCATAAAGCTCGCGACAGCACAACGCTCCTGTTAAGATGCAATCTAGAGAAAAATTATAAGCGAATGATTCTCCTTGGAGTGTTCTGACATTAATATTTAATCAGCACTGGGAGACATCAGCAGTGGTTGATGGTCGTGATTTACGCTGGCGTTTCTAACATCCATCCTGACGTCACGTGTGCAAGAGAGAGACTTACTGTGATTAGATCAGATAATATTTTATTTTGCACCACTGTGGAAATTTGTCACAGAAATGTATAAACAGATACACAAGTCATGTATGAGTCATTTAAAACTACACAAAGTTTATCTGAAATAAAAATCCCTTCCAAATTTGTTTGACTTTCTTCTGTGCAACAAACAAGAAGATCAGTAGAATGACTCGTCATAATTCATCACATTAGGTTTGACATCAGTCATGTCAGATAGCACTGGTTTCTTACTGGTCTTGTGAAGCGGAGGACAAGATTTGCAGCCAATAATAGTTAAATTTTTTGTTACCATTCCAACTTTCAGGTTATTTCAATATTCACTAAAATGTTTTACAGTTAAGTTCTAATCATGACAAACTATATATTGATGGAAAGACTCAAGAATAAATATTTGACAAATTTTTAAAACATAAAAAAATTAATAATGTTATTTTTTTAAAATACCTAAAATTAAAAATAAAAGATTATTTTAAAAATGTAAAAATTTTGAGTTCATTTTGTAGTTGCATTAGTTATTGCATTTTCATGTCTATGCTTAATATGTGCAGTGATGGTTATCAGGTTAAAAACTGTTTCTCACCCAAAACTATTGTATGACTAGAGAGCAATGTTTCATTTACTTGTTAAAAGAGTTTTTCTAGTGGAAGA
>JAGGEC010000129.1:0-23039 GCA_019155185.1 Beaufortia kweichowensis | reverse complement strand
CTAACAATCCCCACCATTTTACTAAGCTAATAGACTAGCAATTAGCGATATTAGAAAATGGATGGCAAATAACTTCCTTCTACTTAACTCCAACAAGACAGAGATTTTACTGATTATTGAACCTAATAGCTCAAACCCACGACACAATAGCCCACAACTTCTCTATAGAAGGTTGCACCATTGTCCCTTCCTCCATGATCAAGAACCTGGGTGTGATTCTAGATAAGAACCTGTCTTTCGATGGTCACATTTCTAATACATGCCGAACTGCATTTTTTCACCTTAGAAATATTTTCAAAGATCGCCATATGCTGTCTTTCTGGGATATAGAGAAACTAATGCACGCCTTTATGACCTCCAGAATCGACTACTGTAATTCATTACTGGGGGATGTCATGCAAAGCAAATAAATAAGCTTCAGCTGGTTCAAAATGCAGCTGCTATAGTTCTCACTAGATCAAAAAGTATGACCACATTAGTCCACTCCTAGCAACACTGCACTGGCTACCTGTAAAATATCGCTTCCGATTTTAAAATTCTGTTAATGACATACAAAGCACTAAATGGCTTAGCACCTCTATACCTCCGTGAACTATTATCAGCATACAACCCATCCACGGACATTCACGTTCACAAAACAACAGGCTCTTAATAGTTCCAAGAATATCAAAGAAATCTAAAAGGTGGCAGATCTTTCTCCTACTTAGCTCCTAAACTATGGAATAACCTTCCCAGTAAAGTCGGGACTCAGACACAGTCGAACAGTTTAAAAACTACATTAAAGACTTATCTGTTTACACTTGCATTCACATAATCTTTGACCCAACTCTCTAAGGCCGCAATAGTTAACCTCAACTGGAACCGGGCACACACACATAATTCATACTGCATGTGATATCACATAAAAGGCACCTTACAATCAACATAGGAATGAAACCTGCTCAGCTAATTCTGTTTTGTCCTTCTCTCCCTCCTCCTCTCTCCTTTTCTCTCTCTCTCTCTCTCTCTCTCTATCCCTACCCCTTTCTCCGAGGTATCTGAGGAATGAGTTCAACTGAAACAACACTGCCCACCCCACCGGAACCTTCATGACTGACTACCCAGGACAACCTTTCCTTCAAGGCGAACATGCATGGCTATTCGATGGCGACCTTTCAGTCAGTGTCTGTTCTTCTTTCTGCTCACCTGAACACGTGAAGAAATGCTGAAAAGGTCAACCAGCGTCTATCGCTTAAGTTTACTTTTTTTATCAGTTGAAGGCGTAAAACTGTTGTTTTATCAATGGCCCTGCTCTGTTAATAATAAACACAATTCAGGCCCTGGGCTCCCCTGCTGGACGACGGGAAAATGAGGGAAGCAAACTCATGACAGGGTTCAAAAGAATATATGTGCCAAGATGAAGAGCGTGCCGGGGCGCAGTGCATTAGCTGAAGCATGAAGAACAGGCAAAGCTTACTGCACCTAGTATTCCCAGGCGGTCTCCCATCCAAGTACTAACCAGGCCCGACCCTGCTTAGCTTCGAGATCAGGGAGATCGGGCTCAGGGTGGTATGGCCGTAGCGAAGGAAGCTGCGAAAGTCGGTCCCTATAAAGGGCCTTGCGCTCAGCCAGCTGGCCGACTGCATTGATACGTATCTTGGCCATGTTTTTTCATGTGTTTCTTTTATTTGTAGCGAGCCCTCGGGTAATATTTGAAAGGCTTGTGCTGTGTGGGGCTTAAATTCTGCTTGTTCTAGTTCCTTCAAGACGAACATGCATGGCTATTCGATGACGACCTTTCAGTCAGTGTCTGTTCTTCTTTCTGCTCACCTGAACCGTGAAGAAATACTGAAAAGGTCAACCAGCATCTATCGCTTAAGTTTACTTTTTTATCAGTTGAAGGCGTAAAACTGTTGTTTTATCAATGGCCCTGGCCTGTTAATAATAAACACAATTCATCCCCTGGGCTCCCCCTGCTGGACGACGGGAAAATGAGGGGAAGCAAACTCATGACAGGGTTCAAAAGAATATATGTGCGAAGATGAAGAAGCGTGCCGGGGCGCAGTGCATTAGCTGAAGCATGAAGAACAGGCAAAAGCTTACTGCACCTGGTATTCCCAGGCAGTCTCCCATCCAAGTACTAACCAGGCCCGACCTTGCTTTGCTTCGAGATCAGGCGAGGGTGGTATGGTAGCTCAGGGTGGTATGGCCGTAGCGAAGGAAACTGCGAAGGAAGCTGTGAAGGAAACTGCGAAGGAAGCTGCGAAGGAAGCTGAAGGAAGAAGAAGCTGCGAACGTCGGTCCCTTTAAAGGGCCTTGCGCTCAGATCAGAGCTGGCCGACTGCAGTGTTCGTTCGGTTCACGCTGCAGCGTCGACTAAGTTTGGAGCTCCGCCGATCTGATACTAAAAACCTAGTTTTCTACTTACGAAACTAATTCTAAATCTGCTATTCACTGCTATTTACTCTACTCTCATATTGTCATTATTTAAATACTTGATTCGCTCTCTCATACTAATACTGTATCTTTCTAATGGCGGATCTATCCGATCGCGTGTCTTTCTGTTCTTTGTGCTCCGCGCATACTGCGAGCGGGAGGCGGTCGGAGAGTGTTCACGGACCCAGTTACACGGTCCCGGTCTGCTGTGATTAATTTCACCCCAGCCCCAGCCGCGACACAGACAACTGAGGACTTCTTCCCCTGCTCTGCAACCGGACTTGAGACCTCAGGCACTTTCGGCACGCTCACGGTAATAAACCTACTCCATCGCTTGTTGTTGTAACTTGTATCTCGTGTCACATGTATAGCCTAGCTTCTTCCGTTAGCGATAAGGGCTTCACGTGTGATAAATGTAAAGATGTAGTAAGGCTAACGGAGAAGGTTACAGAATTAGAAACACGCATCCGTACTCTTGTTGAGAATAGTAAGGCTAATGATAACTCTGACACTCTCTCGGATCGTCTAGTATAGCGTCGCGGTAATAACGGCCCGGTTCCGACTGTAGGCCCGGCAGGGCAGCTGGGTGACGGTCAGGCGGCGTAGTCGTCGTAAAAAGCGGCACCACTCTCCGCCCTGTTATTATCTCAAACCGGTATTCTCCACTCAGCCACACACATGCTGAGATACCCGTGTCAAAGCGCCCTGGTTATTGGTGATTCTATTTTACGGAACGTGGGAATAGAGACTCCAGCCACCATAGTCGAATGTATACCGGGGAGCCAGAGCGTCTGACATTAGATCTAAACTGAAAGTGCTGGCTAAGACTAAACGTAAATACTCTAAGATTGTTATTCACGTCGGCACAAACGATATGAGACTCCGCCAATCGGAGATCACAAAATATAATATTAGAGAAGTGTGTGAAGTTGCAAAACTTTGTCAGACACCGTAATATGCTCTGGTCTCCTACCGCTTACGGGGTGATGAGACCTACAGTAGACTACTGTCACTGCATGGCTGGATGTCTAAGTGGTGCACGGAAAATAATATAGGCTATATAGACAACTGGAAATATTTCCAGAGGAGACCTGACCTGTTAAAGAGAGATGGCCTCCATCCCTCACGGGAAGGGGCTGCTGTCCTCTCTAGAAATTTGAATAATAGTCTTAAGAGTAAAATCTGACTATCCGGGGCCCAGGTCAGGAAGCAGGCGAATCGGCCTATCCATCCGTCTGCAAGCTGCCACGACATGTCACTCAAGTCACATAAATTACAGCATATAGAGTTTTACAACCCACCTATCAACATATAGAGACTGTGTCTGTTTCCCGAACAAACAAACCTTTATTATACTCTAAACCAAAATATACAAATCTAATTAATATTAAACTAGAAAATAACCTACAAATAGATGCAACAAAATGGCTAAACTTCGGCCTGCTTAACATCAGGTCGCTTTCCAACAAAGAATATATTGTCAATGAAATTATTACAGAACACAAACTAGATCGCTGTGCCTGACGGAAACATGGCTAAAACAGATGATTTTACTAGTCTAAATGAGTCTACTCCACAAGACTTTGACTATAAGCACGAGCCTCGTCTCTAAAAGGTAGAGGTGGCGGTATTGCCACAATTTATAGCAACATATTCTGCGTTAATCTTAAATCTAGGAAATTTAACTCCTTTGAAATAATGGCTAAATATGTCACTTCCAAACGGTCGCAACAAACATTTGTCCTTCATAATGGCTACCATTTACAGACCACCGGGTCATCATATAGACTTCCTTAAAGAATTTGCAGATTTTCTATCAGAATTAGTAGTTAATGTAGATAAAGCCCTAATCGTTGGTGACTTTAACATACACATTGATAATCCAAAAGACGCCTTCACGTATAGCTTTTATGGATATCCTGGACTCGCTTGGTGTTTAGCCAAAAGGTTTCAGGTCCCACGCATAAATGTAAGCACACTTTAGACCTAATTCTATCATTTGGACTAAACACATCAGATTAAAAAGAATAAAAGATAGAACGCCAGCACCATGGTATAATAACCACACTTCAGCCCTAAAAAAAGCAACCAGAAAAATGGAACGTAGATGGAGGACTACGAACATAGAAGTATGGCGCGATGCATGGAAAGAGAGCACCAACAAGTACAAACAGGCTCTAAAACCACCAAAGCGTCCTATTTTAGCAAGTTGATCGAAAAAATCAAAATAACCCGCGATTTCTTTTTAACACAGTCGCAAAGCTGACTGGAAATAAATCATTTACAGAAAAGATGTTAAACTACAGCACGATAGTAATACCTTTATGAAATTTTTTGATAATAAAATCGAGCAGATTAGGGACAATATTGCATCTACACAGCCTGCCACCTCTATATCGCATAGTATACCGTCCCGCTTCATGCCATTAGTACAACTAGAATCATTTAATGCTATTAAAATAGATGAACTCACAAAAATAATAAATTCATCTAAATCTTCATCCTGTATAATAGATCCCATCCCAACAAAACTACTAAAAGAAGTTTTTTCTGCAGTCTCGGAACCTGTACTCAACATTATTAACTCATCCTTAGAACTAGGCTACGTCCCAGCGGCCTTCAAAATGGCAGTTATTAAGCCTCTCATTAAAAAACCTAATCTCGACCAAGGAGACCTAACCAACTATAGACCAATCTCGAATCTCCCTTTCTTATCAAAAATACTAGAAAAGGTTGTGTCCAAACAACTACAGACATTCCTAGCCGAAAATAGCATTTATGAAAAATTTCAATCAGGATTCAGGCCTCATCACAGTACAGAAACAGCTATGCTCCGAGTGACAAATGACCTCCTTTTAGCATCAGATCGCAATGAGACATCTATTCTTATATTACTCGACCTCAGTGCAGCTTTTGATACAATAGATCATACAATCCTACTCGATAGACTGAAAAACCATGTTGGCATTAATGGTCAAGCCTTAGCCTGGTTTAAATCTTATTTAACTGATCGTTACCAATTTGTGTATGCCAACGATAAAAATCTTACTACTCTCAG
Organism: Beaufortia kweichowensis; assembly: GCA_019155185.1. Classification (NCBI taxonomy): domain Eukaryota; kingdom Metazoa; phylum Chordata; class Actinopteri; order Cypriniformes; family Gastromyzontidae; genus Beaufortia; species Beaufortia kweichowensis. The sequence goes on along the minus strand of JAGGEC010000129.1, from coordinate 17,566 downwards.
GTAAAATCACAGTACCACAGGGATCAGTTCTTGGCCCAATTGTCTTAGCACTATATATGCTACTACCCCTCGGAGATATTATTAAGAAACATGACATCAACTTCCACTGCTACGCTGACGATACCCAGCTCTATATTTCCTCAGAACCTAACAATCCCCACCATTTTACTAAGCTAATAGACTGTATTAACGATATTAGAAAATGGATGGCAAACAACTTCCTTCTACTTAACTCCAACAAGACAGAGATTTTGATTATTGAACCTAATAGCTCCAAACACGACACAATAGCCCACAACTTCTCTATAGAAGGTTGCACCATTGTCCCTTCCTCCGCAGATCAAGAACCTAGGTGTGATTCTAGATAAGAACCTGTCTTTCGATGGTCACATTTCTAATACATGCCGAACTGCATTTTTCACCTTAGAAATATTTCAAAGATGCGCCATATGCTGTCTTTCTCGGATATAGAGAAACTAATCCACGCCTTTATGACCTCCAGAATCGACTACTGTAATTCATTACTGGGGGATGTCATGCAAAGCAAATAAATAAGCTTCAGCTGGTTCAAAATGCAGCTGCTATAGTTCTCACTAGATCAAAAAGTATGACCACATTAGTCCACTCCTAGCAACACTGCACTGGCTACCTGTAAAATATCGCATCGATTTTAAAATTCTGTTAATGACATACAAAGCACTAAATGGCTTAGCACCTCTATACCTCCGTGAACTATTATCAGCATACAACCCATCACGGACATTACGTTCACAAAACAACGGGCTCTTAATAGTTCCAAGAATATCAAAGAAATCTAAAGGTGGCAGATCTTTCTCCTACTTAGCTCCTAAACTATGGAATAACCTTCCCAGTAAAGTCCGGGACTCAGACACAGTCGAACAGTTTAAAACTACATTAAAGACTTATCTGTTTACACTTGCATTCACATAATCTTTGACCCAACTCTCTAAGGCCGCAATAGTTAACCTCAACTGGAACCGGGCACACACACATAATTCATACTGCATGTGATATCACATAAAACTGCTTACAATCAACATAGGAATGGCTGCTACACGCTAATTCTGTTTTGTCCTTCTCTCCCTCCTCCTCTCTCCTTTTCTCTCTCTCTCTCTCTCTCTCTCTATCCCCCTACCCCTTTCTCCGAGGTATCCTGAGGAATGAGTTCCAGCTGGCGCAACACTGCCCCACCTGATGCCCACCCTGGTGCTGCTTCATGACGACTACCCAGGACAACCTCCGGCACCTGTTATATTAAAATCAAATTTACCACATTACACTTAACATATAACATTTTTTATTAACTCTCTTATAGTGAAGTTCTGCATCTTATAATGTCTGTATCTGTATCCTGTAAACTGCATAGTGAGTTATGGATGCGATCAATGGCAATTTGTGTCCCCTATTCCGGATTGCACATGCTACGGATTGCACCTATAACACGTCATGTCAGGGGTTTTTTTCTCTCCTAAAGAGTTTTTTTGAATCCCTGACCACTGACTGCTATGTCATTACATGTAAAGCTGCTTGATACAATGTCCTTTGTGAAAAGCGCTATACCAATAAAATTGAATTGAATTGAATACGTATCTTGGCCACGTTTTTTCATGTGTTTCTTTTATTTGTAGCGAGCCCGCGGGTAATATTTGAAATGCTTGTGCTGTGTGGGGCTTAAATTCTGCTCGTTCTCGTTCCTTCAAGACGAACATGCATGGCTATTCGATGACGACCTTTCAGTCAGTGTCTGTTCTTATTTCTGCTCACCTGAACACGTGAAAAAATGCTGAAAAGGTCAACCAGCGTCTATTGCTTAAGTTTACTTTTTTATCAAATGGAGGCGTAAAACTGTTGTTTTATCAATGGTCCTGCTCTGTTAATAATAAACACAATTCAGGCCCTGGGCTCCCCATGCTGGACGACGGGAAAATGACGGGAAGCAAACTCATGACGGTTCAAAAGAATATATGTGCCAAGATGAAGAACGTGCCCGGGACGCAGTGCATTCGCTGAAGCATGAAGAACAGGCAAAGCTTACTGCACCTGGTATTCCCAGGCGGTCTCCCATCCAAGTACTAACCAGGCCCGACCCTGCTTAGCTTCCGAGATCAGACGAGATCGGGTGCGCTCAGGGTGGTATGGCCGTAAGCGAAGGAAGCTGCGAAAGTCGGTCCCTATAAAGGGCCTTGCACGCTCAGCTGGCCGACTGCATTGATCGCATTATCTTGGCCATGTTTTTTCATGTGTTTCTTTTATTTGTAGTGAGCCCGCGGGTAATATTTGAAAGGCTTGTGCCGTGTGGGGCTTAAATTCTGCTTGTTCTAGTTCCTTCAAGACGAACATGCATGGCTATTCGATGACGACCTTTCAGTCAGTGTCTGTTCTTCTTTCTGCTCACCTGAACACGTGAAAAAATGCTGAAAAGGTCAACCAGCGTCTATTGCTTAAGTTTACTTTTTTATCAAATGGAGGTGTAAAACTGTTGTTTTATCAATGGTCCTGCTCTGTTAATAATAAACACAATTCAGGCCCTGGGCTCCCCCTGCTGGACGACGGGAAAATGACGGGAAGCAAACTCATGACAGGGTTCAAAAGAATATATGTGCCAAGATGAAGAACGTGCCGGGGCGCAGTGCATTCGCTGAAGCATGAAGAACAGGCAAAGCTTACTGCACCTGGTATTCCCAGGCGGTCTCCCATCAAAGTACTAACCAGGCCCGACCCTGCTTAGCTTCCGAGATCAGAGAGATCGGCGAGATCGGGCGCTAAGGGTGGTATGGCCGTAAGCTTAAGCCCGAAAGTCGGTCCCTATAAAGGGCGCTTAGCTCAGCTGGCCGACTGCATTGATCACGATATCTTGGCCACGTTTTTCATGTGTTTCTTTTTATTTGTAGCGAGCCCGCGGGTAATATTTGAAAGGCTTGTGCCGTGGGGCTTAAATTCTGCTTGTTCTCGTTCCTTCAAGACGAACATGCATGGCTATTCGATGACGACCTTTCAGTCAGTGTCTGTTCTTCTTTCTGCTCACCTGAACACATGAAGAAATGCTGAAAAGATCAACCAACGTCTATCGCTTAAGTTTACTTTTTTATCAGTTGAAGGCGTAAAACTGTTGTTTTATCAATGGCCGTGCTCTGTTAATAATAAACACAATTCAGGCCCTGGGCTCCCCCTGCTGGACGACGGGAAAATGACGGGAAGCAAACTCATGACAGGGTTCAAAAGAATATATGTGCCAAGATGAAGAACGTGCCGGGCGCAGTGCATTAAGCTGAAGCATGAAGAACAGGCAAAAGCTTACTGCACCTGGTATTCCCAGGCGGTCTCCCATCCATGTACTAACCAGGCCCGACCCTGCTTAGCTTCGAGATCAGACTAGATCGGCACGCTCCGTAAGCAAAGAAAGCTGCGAAAGAAGTCGGTCCCTTTAAAGGGCGCACACTCAGCGCTGGCCGACTGCATTGATACGTATCTTGGCCACGTTTTTTCATGTGTTTCTTTTATTTGTAGCGATCCCGCGGGTAATATTTGAAAGGCTTGTGCAGTGTGGGGCTTAAATTCTGCTTGTTCTCGTTCCTTCAAGACGAACATGCATGGCTATTCGATGACGACCTTTCAGTCAGTGTCTGTTCTTATTTCTGCTCACCTGAACCGTGAAAGAAATGCTGAAAAGGTCAACCAGCGTCTATCGCTTAAGTTTACTTTTTTTATCAAATGGAGGCGTAAAACTGTTGTTTTATCAATGGCCCTGCTCTGTTAATAATAAACACAATTGTAGAGACTTGGCCGGGCCAAATGTTGGATTTCTTTAAGGGATCATATAGTTACAACCAACAACAAATTCCTACGGGGGAAGTCAACACCAGAACCCCTTTTGGCTCCAGAAAGTCTGGGTTAAGTGATGACCTGCCGGTTGTTACTTAACTCAGGAGGACAGTTATGGTACCTCTCTGGCCTTCCCCAGAGAGGGTAACCCCCCCAGCTCAACTCCCTGAGATTCTCCAGGCCCCCTGGAGATTTGCAGAGAGGACTAGAGAAGTACATTCCAAACACCTCAAAGAGACTCTTTAGGATGAGCGGGACAAAACTGCCCAATTTGTATCTATATATATATATATATATATATCTATCTATGTGTGTATTCCTCCATAATCACGTGATACCCTGCCATAGTTATTGCATGCATTTCAGTGTCATTGAAGTTTAACTTTTATGTCATGACAGATGAATGAATAACTATTGTTCTTACTTCACTTCTCTCTCGTGTGTGGTATCAAAATGATCCACAAATTATTTCTAAATAATGATGCACAGTACATAGTCATGGCGTGCATCATACTCAATTTGCAATAAGTTTATGTGTTCGGTTGCAAACAGGACATAAACCGTACCTGTGTAAATCATTTGTCACAGAGAAGGACAAAGAGATTTCTCCCCGCAAGAACCACGTCCTTTTGCCATTGGTCAAAAGACCTGACCGGGGCGTGACAGCTGTGCCTTTAAGACCACAATGCATCGAACAACTCTTTGCTCAGAAACTTGGAATCTCCCCAAAACTTCGTGGGACCTGCCCTTCTTCAGGACAGCTTTTCCGGCAATCTTACTTCGGCAGACTTCGACACTTCTCGCTTGAAACTTCGCTCTCGAACGGACTTCTCGCGAATCCACCGGACACTCTCTCTCCCTTTCTCTCCGCGCACCAGGATTCTTGCCGACGCCACTAACTGTTCAATGCAAGTATCACAATTCAACAGCGCTTAAGCAACTGCCCCTTGGCTAACCAAGGTGAACTTTTTGTAGAGAAAAACCCGGTGGTTGTGTCCTGCTGATTTAATATGCCATTCTTTACTCTTTACTCTAATTTTTCTATGCTTTATCTTGTGTGAATGTGTATGTGTTTGTGTTTGTGTTAGTGAATCCATATCATATCTCAGTAGCTTAGTTAATAAATATTCATTTGTATTCACTCATGATTGTCTCTGCTTAATGCTCATAACACATCCCTTAAACTGTGCGATACTGTTACCGGCTCCGTATGTATTACTGTATTGGGCATGGACCGTTGTTAATCAAGGCCAGAAGAATAACGCGTTTATTGTACCAGGTAATGCTACAAAATACATATAGTTAATAATCTTTATCTGTAGGTATTTCCATTTGAGCCACAAGTAATTATAACCTGAAACTGAACCGTGTTTTAAATAACATCGTCTTAGTTTCACAATAACTAGTAGAGATGCTGGAGAGTGTTTAAATAACACCATCCCCACAGAATCACTACACAATTCATCCCCTGGGATCCCCCTGCTGGACGACGGGAAGCAAACTCATGACAGGGTTCAAAAGAATATATGTGTGAAGATGAAGAACGTGCCCGGGACGCAGTGCATTCGCTGAAGCATGAAGAACAGGCGAAAGCTTACTGCACCTGGTATTTCCAGGCGGTCACCCATCCAAGTACTAACCAGGCCCGACCCTGCTTAGCTTCCGAGATCAGACGAGATCGGGCGCGCTCAGGGTGGTATGGCCGTAAGCGAAGGAAGCTGCGAACGTCGGTCCCTTTAAAGGGCCTTGCGCTCAGCTGCTGGCGACTGCATTGATCATGTATCTTGGCCACGTTTTTCATGTGTTTCTTTTATTTGTAGCGAGCCCGCGGGTAATATTTGAAATGCTTGTGCTGTGTGGGGCTTAAATTCTGCTCGTTCTCGTTCCTTCAAGACGAACATGCATGGCTATTCGATGACGACCTTTCAGTCAGTGTCTGTTCTTATTTCTGCTCACCTGAACACGTGAAAAAATGCTGAAAAGGTCAACCAGCGTCTATTGCTTAAGTTTACTTTTTTATCAAATGGAGGCGTAAAACTGTTGTTTTATCAATGGTCCTGCTCTGTTAATAATAAACACAATTAAGCCCCTGGGCTCCCCCTGCTGGATGACGGGAAAATGAGGGGAAGCAAACTCATGACAGGGTTCAAAAGAATATATGTGCGAAGATGAAGAACGTGCCCGGGACGCAGTGCATTCGCTGAAGCATGAAAAACAGGCAAAAGCTTACTGCACCTGGTATTCCCAGGCAGTTTCCCATCCAACTACTAACCAGGCACGACCCTGCTTAGCTTCCGAGATCAGAAGAGATCGGGCGCCCTCAGGGTGGTATGGCCGTAAGCAAAGAAAGCTGCGAAAGTCGATCCCTATAAAGGACGCACGCTCAGCGCTGGCCGACTGCATTGATACGTATCTTGGCCATGTTTTTTCATGTGTTTCTTTTATTTGTAGCGAGCCCGCGGGTATTATTTGAAAGGCTTGTGCTGTGTGGGGCTTAAATTCTGCTTGTTCTAGTTCAAGTCAAGACGAACATGCATGGCTATTCAATGACGACCTTTCAGTCAGTGTCTGTTCTTCTTTCTGCTCACCTGAACACGTGAAGAAATGCTGAAAAGGTCAACCAGCGTCTATCGCTTAAGTTTACTTTCTTTATCAGTTGAAGGCGTAAAACTGTTGTTTTATCAATGGCCCTGCTCTGTTAATAATAAACACAATTCAGGCCCTGGGCTCCCCCTGCTGGACGACGGGAAAATGAGGGGAAGCAAACTCATGACAGGGTTCAAAAGAATATATGTGCCAAGATGAAGAACGTGCCAGGGACGCAGTGCATTCGCTGAAGCATGAAGAACAGGCAAAAGCTTACTGCACCTGGTATTCCCAGGCGGACTCCGATCCAAGTACTAATCAGGCCCGACCTCGCTTAGCTTCCGAGATCAGACGAGATGGGGCGCGCTCAAGGTGGTATGGCTGTAAGCGAAGGAAACTGCGAAGGAAGCTGCGAAGGAAGCTGAGAAGGAAGCTGCGAACGTCGGTCCCCCTTTAAAGGGCCTTGCGCTCAGATCAGAGCTGGCCGACTGCATTGATACGTATCTTGGCCACTTTTTTTCATGTGTTTCTTTTATTTGTAGCGAGCCCGCGGGTAATATTTGAAATGCTTGTGCTGTGTGGGGCTTAAATTCTGCTCGTTCTCGTTCCTTCAAGACGAACATGCATGGCTATTCGATGACGACCTTTCAGTCAGTGTCTGTTCTTATTTCTGCTCACCTGAACACGTGAAAAAATGCTGAAAAGGTCAACCAGCGTCTATTGCTTAAGTTTACTTTTTATCAAATGGAAGCGTAAACTGTTGTTTTATCAATGGTCCTGCTCTGTTAATAATAAACACAATTCAGGCCCTGGGCTCCCCCTGCTGGACGACGGGAAAATGACGGGAAGCAAACTCATGACGGTTCAAAAGAATATATGTGCCAAGATGAAGAAGCGTGCCGGGGCGCAGTGCATTAAGCTGAAGCATGAAGAACAGGCAATAGCTTACTGCACCTGGTATTCCCAGGCGGTCTCCCATCCAAGTACTAACCAGGCCCGACCCTGCTTAGCTTCCGAGATCAGACGAGATCGGGCGCGCTCAGGGTGGTATGGCCGTAAGCGAAGGAAGCTGCGAAAGTCGGTCCCTATAAAGGACGCACGCTCAGCGCTGGCCGACTGCATTGATACGTATCTTGGCCATGTTTTTTCATGTGTTTCTTTTATTTGTAGTGAGCCCGCGGGTAATATTTGAAAGGCTTGTGCCGTGTGGGGCTTAAATTCTGCTTGTTCTAGTTCCTTCAAGACGAACATGCATGGCTATTCGATGACGACCTTTCAGTCAGTGTCTGTTCTTCTTTCTGCTCACCTGAACACGTGAAAAAATGCTGAAAAGGTCAACCAGCGTCTATTGCTTAAGTTTACTTTTTTATCAAATGGAGGCGTAAAACTGTTGTTTTATCAATGGTCCTGCTCTGTTAATAATAAACACAATTCAGGCCCTGGGCTCCCCCTGCTGGACGACGGGAAAATGACGGGAAGCAAACTCATGACGGTTCAAAAGAATATATGTGCCAAGATGAAGAACGTGCCCGGGACGCAGTGCATTCGCTGAAGCATGAAGAACAGGCAAAAGCTTACTGCACCTGGTATTCCCAGGCGGTCTCCCATCCAAGTACTAACCAGGCCCAACCCTGCTTAGCTTCCGAGATCAGACGAGATCGGGCGCGCTCAGGGTGGTATGGCCGTAAGCGAAGGAAGCTGCGAAAGTCGGTACCTATAAAGGACGCACGCTCAGCGCTGGCCGATTGCATTGATACGTATCTTGGCCATGTTTTTTCATGTGTTTCTTTTATTTGTAGAGAGCCCGCGGGTAATATTTGAAAGGCTTGTGCAGTGTGGAGCTTAAATTCTGCTTGTTCTAGTTCCTTCAAGACGAACATGCATGGCTATTCGATGACGACCTTTCAGTCAGTGTCTGTTCTTCTTTCTGCTCACCTGAACACGTGAAAAAATGCTGAAAAGGTCAACCAGCGTCTATTGCTTAAGTTTACTTTTTTATCAAATGGAGGCGTAAAACTGTTGTTTTATCAATGGTCCTGCTCTGTTAATAATAAACACAATTAAGCCCCTGGGCTCCCCCTGCTGGATGACGGGAAAATGACGGGAAGCAAACTTATGACAGGGTTCAAAAGAATATATGTGCGAAGATGAAGAACGTGCCCGGGACGCAGTGCATTCGCTGAAGCATGAAAAACAGGCAAAAGCTTACTGCACCTGGTATTCCCAGGCGGTCTCCCATCCAAGTACTAACCAGGCCCGACCCTGCTTAGCTTCCGAGATCAGACGAGATCGGGCGCGCTTTTTTAAAAATTTTTATTAAAGATAAACAAGTTACAATATACAGACAGTGTGTAAAATGCAAAAATACAAACTACATACTACAAAACCACAAGAGATACAAAAAAATTAACAATATTCAGATGATGTGCAACAACGCAGAGATACAATAAACAATTTAAAAAATAAAATAACCTATATTGATAATGTGCACAGGAGCTTTACAGTTCTACTTCACTCCTCGGCAACTTCCACATTAAATCTTTTAAAACACAATAAACTTGTGGTCTAAAGACATAATAAAAAACATCCAACATGTTTTCACATTTAAAATACACATATAGCTTTTCCATATATATTTCTGTTTTCTTTTTAAACACAGTCCAAATATCCAACACAATTTTTTTCTTTTTTGGCCACAGTTCTTCTCTCCCACATTGCACTTTTCATCAACATTATCCACAGATTTATAAACTTTTTGTTTTGACAATTCTTTTCCCATCCAAACATCACCACTCTGTTCCATTCCATTACATTTTCGTGCCACTCCACAGTCAAATCTTTAATCACACATTTACATTTCTTTAAAAAATCTTCCAATTCCTTACAATATAAAAAAATATGTAAAATCCATTCTTCTTTTTCTTGACACACTTTGCACATTGCGTTTTGTTCCTTTCCAATTTTATTTAAAATATACTCAGTAAAAACCACTTTGTGTCTTATAAAATACTCCAAACATTCTAACTTTGTCTCCACACATTTTCCTCTCATGTTTCTCCATATACACTCTTCTGTTAAATCTTTGAATTATTCCACCCAGTACTTATTTACAATCGGCTCTTTAAAAACACAATCTCTAAAAACACAATAAAACATTTTTACAGTACATTCTTTAAAATCATACATTTTTTCCCCCGATTTCACATAAATGTTTTTCTCTTTTTTCTCTTCTTCCATACTTTCTATTCTTTTTAGCCACTCTTTAGGTATTGCGTTTTTGATGGTTTCATATTTATTCGTTAATTCTTGTTTATTGTATTCTTCTTTTGCTTCTTCCATTGTATCTACAATATATTGTGTCTGTAAAAAACCCTCTTTAAACTCATATAGAACATCTCTCACTCTAGTTATTCCCACTTCAATCCATTTCTTAAAAAAAATCTCTTTCCCTTGTTTTAAAATATTGTTATTTAAAAACAGAGGTTGATTTAAAATGTTTTCTCTCCCCTGTGGATCATACTCAATTTTCATTAAAAACTTCCCCCAGGCACTAAACATTTCTCTATAAAACTCAGGTAATCCTTCTGTCATCCAAGATTTTGTTTTCATCCATAAAATTCCATCCCCCATGTTAAAATCCCCACATTTATTTAAAAAATATTTCATTGTTTTCTTCCACTCAGTATTGTTCTCTTCATTTAGATATTTCTTAACAATTTTCACTCTCAAAGCATTTTTTCGTTGTTCCACATCCATTAAGCCTAACCCCCTTTCCATCTCTCCTAAAAGCGTGTTATGTGCGATCCTTGCTGGTTTACCCTCCCATAAGAAATCAAGAAAACATTTCTTCAACCTTTGTTCTGTCCATACAGGCATTTCAGATACATATAGAACATACCAAAGTTTTGAAACCATTAAAACATTCAATATTAAAACCTTCCCCTTCAAATTTAAAGTTCTCAATTTCCAAAATTTAACCTCCTCTCTATACCAGTTATTAGTTGCTCCCACATTTCATCTCTTACTTTCTTTTCATTCTTTCCCATTAAAACTCCTAAAATTCTGATTTCTTCCACTTCTTTGAAATTAAAACATTCTGTTAAAAGCATGGCTTTATCAAATCTCATATATACCGTTTTATCCTCATTTACTTTACTTCCTGACCCTCTACAATATTCTTTTACTACATCCATTACTTTCTTAACACTTTCTTTATCTTTTACAATTATCGTCGTATCATCAGCATATTGAAAAATTTTCCCCTCCGTTTTGTTTCCCTCAATTTCAATTCCTATTATTCCTTTTTTTTCCCTAATTGCTAGTCCTAATGGTTCTGATACAAGTGAATACAATAAAGCTGAAAGTGGACACCCTTGTCTGATTGATCTTGTTATTTTAAAACAGTCTGTTAAAAACCATTACATTTTATCTTTGTTAGTGTACCCTTATATAAAATCTCAATCCATTTAGTAAAATTCTCCCCAAAACCAAAACTCCTTAAAACATCTAATAAATACCCATGCTCAACCCTATCAAAAGCTTTTTCGAAATCCAAGCTAATCACATATCCTTCTTTATTTTTTTCTTTCATGTACCATATTGTGTCTCTTATGCTCATTGTTATATCCGCTATATCTCTCTCCTTTTTTACTCCGTGCGCTTGATTTGTTTTGATTATACTTGGCATCACTTCCTTTAATCTGTTTGCTAAAACTTTTGCTAAAATCTTCAAATCTGTGTTTAAAATCGTGATTGGTCTGTGGTTTTTAAATCTGCTTTTTCTCCCTTCCTTTTATATATCAGTTTCATTAACCCCATACTTGTTCTTTCATTAATTTCGTTTTTTTTTCAAAAGTGTCTTTAAAACCTCATTTAAAATCTTTATTAAAACTCCTTTAAAACACAAATAAAATTCAGTTCCCAAACCATCTATTCCTGGACTTTTCTTTTTATTCAGTTGATTTATTGCTCTTTCAATTTCTTCTTCTCTGGATTTCTTGGTCACACTCTTTTTTTATCTTCCTCGCTTACTTTTGCTTTTATCTGATTCAACAGTTTCTTTTTTTTCTTCCTCTTCTACACCTCTTGCATTAAACAAATCCTCATAAAAATCCTTTATTTCTTCTAAAATCTTTTCATTCCCTTCTACTATTTCTCCATTTTTCCTCTTATTTCTTTTTATCGTTTCTGCTTTCCCTCTCTTTTTTTTTCCAGATCAAAAAGAACTTTGTACATTTTCTCCCTCCACTACATATTTCGCTTTGCTTCTTAGCCTCTCGCCCCTCATATTCTTTTTTTTCTATTTCTTTCAGTTTTCCCTCTATTTCTTTTTATTTTTTTGTATGTCTTTATTTTCTTTATTCAATTCTATTTCCAAACTTTCTTTTATTACTCTTTCTTTGTATCTTTTGCATTTCTGTATTAAACTACAGTATTTTATCGAATATTTTTTTATTAAAAACTTTACATTTTCCCACCATATTCTCTTATCCTCTTCATACATTCTATTTTCTTTTTCTTGCTCTATAATTTCTTTAACTTTTGAAACATAATCTTCATTCTTTAAAATCTGTGTATTTAAAATCCATACTCCGGCCCTCTTTGCATTTTACTCCAGTCTAGCTTAAAAATAAAAACTTATGATCACTAAAACTTGTTTCTTCATACTTAATCTTTTCTATAAAATTTTCTACATTTCTTGTACATAAAACAAAATCAATTCTGGTTTGGCATACAAAACTCCCTACTATTTGTCTCCTTGAAAATTCTTTTTTTCTTTTCATTTCTTTCTCTCCACACATCTATCATATTATTTTCATCCATTAATGTCTTTAATTCCTTTCTTCCCCCGTATCAGTTTTAAAACCATTCCTTCAGCCATGTCCTGTTTACTAAAAACTGTGTTAAAATCCCCATCATTATTATTTCTTTATACTTCTTTACAATATTTCTTAAAACATTAAAAACTCTTTCTTTTCCTTCTCCTCCACTGGTGCATGTACATTTACTAAAATCAGCTCTCTTCCCTCATATTTTGTCTCAACTACTATACATTTGCCTATCTTGTCCTCATATATAATTTTACTCACTTTAAAAACATCATCCTTCATTAAAAAGCCACACCTCTTCCAAACCTCCCATCTCCATTGTTATATAAAATACCTCCATCCCATCTCTTTTTATAATCAATCATCACATTTTCTCTCCAGTTCGTTTCTTGTAGTGCAATAATATCTTCCCTTTTACATTTTTCTTTTACTTTTTCAAATTTCCCAATGTCCATCAGTCCCCTTGCATTAAAAGTAACACAGCTTAAAACCATAAAAAAAAAGAAAAAGAAATACTTAAAAAACATTATTTACTATTTTCTCCCTCCAGTCCCCTTAACACATCATATTTGTTCGTTTTTGTCATCATCTTTTTTCTTGCACCTTCCAAATTAGGTTTTACCTTTAATGCTCTCCTTCTTCTTTGTCCTCTCCCTCCTCTGTCTTTGTCCGTGCTGTCCATCTTATTTTCTTCTTCACTGTCTGATTCTTTATTTTGATCCATCTTTCTTTGTCCATCTCTCTCCATATCCTCCATAAAAGTAGTAAAACTGTCCGCTGTTTCCATGTCTGTCTCTTGCGTGATCTGCTCCGTTGTTTGTTCCTTATTTTCATTGTTCTCTTTTTCTCTTTCCTCTCCGTTACTCGTACCTTTTTCCTCTCCGTTACTCGTACCTTTTTCCTCTCCGTTACTCGTACCTTTTTCCTCTCCGTTACTCGTACCTTTTTCCGTCTCTTTTTGTTGCCGTCCTTCTTCATCTTGTTCTTTATCTGCTTGTCGTTCCTTCTCGTTGTTTCCTTCATGCATTTGCCCGTCCACCTGTTGTTCCCCACCTCTTTCCTCCTCTTGCCACCAACACTCGCATTTATTTAAAAACTTATGGCACTCCGGGCATTTAATGGTGTTACATTCCCGTGAGAAGTGTCCCCTTTCGCCACACTTAAAGCACTTAAAATCAGGGCATTCCTTTATCAGGTGATCCGGGCTCATACACAGCCGACAAGTCTTCACCTGGTGGCTGTGCATCACCCGAAATATTATGCCCTTCAGCTGTTTCCAGCTTGGTGCTGTATGGAAGGGACACAACCTCCTTTGGGAAATGTACTTTTGTAAACCTGGTACCGTCTTCAATATTTGTTCCCGGATATCGCCTTCGTTTAATTTTTGAAATGGGGGAAACCCCCCAGCTCTCCAATTTGTTTAAAATTTCTTTATCCTCCAGGTAAACGGGCAAATGCATGAAAGAAACAACGTAGTCTCTATTTTGCAATTTTTTTACCTCATAGTCTGCTCCTTTTATTGTCAGTCCGTCTATGAAAGCATCACACATTTCCTCCTTCTCAAATGTCAGTTCATATTCCTTTCCCTGTCTTGGTCTCACCGCTATTATTTTTCCTTTTCCAATCTTCTCAGTCACCGCATCAATTATATCCATTGCCTTTATTTCGTTTTCTCCGTCTACATTAATCACCACTGTTGCCTCTTTTAGATACGTTCTGTTTTCATTGTTGTTTCCCGTTACTCCGTCTTTTCCATTTTCAGCTCGTTGTCGTTGTTCCGGTCCATTTTCGTTGCCTTTCCGTGTCTCTCCAGCCATTTCCGCGTCATTACCGTTAGATCCGTCCATTTAAACAAAAAAAGAAAAAAATAAAGAGAAGAGAAACGCAAAAAAAACCTAAACAAATCAAAAAGAAAAAAACACCTTTCAGACAGCATAAAGCTGCTGTTAGGTGGTTTGAAAAAACGAAAAAAAAGTAAAAAACAAACAAAGCACTACAAAAACCCACAAAAATAACAAAACAAAAATAAACGTAAACCAGGTGTGGGAGAGCCTACCTCTCCCAACTACTGCCATCTCACTTCCTGGAATGTACCAATTAACGGGCGCGCTCAGGGTGGTATGGCCTTAAGCGAAGGAAACTGCGAAGGAAGCTGAGAAGGAAGCTGCGAACGTCGGTCCCTTTAAAGGACACACGCTCAGATCAGAGCTGGCCGACTGCATTGATACGTATCTTGGCCATGTTTTTTCATGTGTTTCTTTTATTTGTAGTGAGCCCGCGGGTAATATTTGAAAGGCTTGTGCTGTGTGGGGCTTAAATTCTGCTTGTTCTAGTTCAAGTCAAGACGAACATGCATGGCTATTCAATGACGACCTTTCAGTCAGTGTCTGTTCTTCTTTCTGCTCACCTGAACACGTGAAGAAATGCTGAAAAGGTCAACCAGCGTCTATCGCTTAAGTTTACTTTCTTTATCAGTTGAAGGCGTAAAACTGTTGTTTTATCAATGGCCCTGCTCTGTTAATAATAAACACAATTCAGGCCCTGGGCTCCCCCTGCTGGACGACGGGAAAATGAGGGGAAGCAAACTCATGACAGGGTTCAAAAGAATATATGTGCCAAGATGAAGAACGTGCCCGGGACGCAGTGCATTCGCTGAAGCATGAAGAACAGGCAAAAGCTTACTGCACCTGGTATTCCCAGGCGGACTCCCATCCAAGTACTAATCAGGCCCGACCTCGCTTAGCTTCCGAGATCAGACGAGATGGGGCGCGCTCAAGGTGGTATGGCTGTAAGCGAAGGAAACTGCGAAGGAAGCTGCGAAGGAAGCTGAGAAGGAAGCTGCGAACGTCGGTCCCTTTAAAGGACGCACGCTCAGATCAGAGCTGGCCGACTGCATTGATACGTATCTTGGCCACGTTTTTTCATGTGTTTCTTTTATTTGTAGCGAGCCCGCGGGTAATATTTGAAATGCTTGTGCTGTGTGGGGCTTAAATTCTGCTCGTTCTCGTTCCTTCAAGACGAACATGCATGGCTATTCGATGACGACCTTTCAGTCAGTGTCTGTTCTTATTTCTGCTCACCTGAACACGTGAAAAAATGCTGAAAAGGTCAACCAGCGTCTATTGCTTAAGTTTACTTTTTTATCAAATGGAGGCGTAAAACTGTTGTTTTATTAATGGTCCTGCTCTGTTAATAATAAACACAATTCAGGCCCTGGGCTCCCCCTGCTGGACGACGGGAAAATGACGGGAAGCAAACTCATGACGGTTCAAAAGAATATATGTGCCAAGATGAAGAACGTGCCCGGGACGCAGTGCATTCGCTGAAGCATGAAGAACAGGCAAAAGCTTACTGCACCTGGTATTCCCAGGCGGTCTCCCATTCAAGTACTAACCAGGCCCGACCCTGCTTAGCTTCCGAGATCAGACGAGATCGGGCGCTCAGGGTGGTATGGCCGTAGCGAAAGGAAGCTGCGAAAAGTCGGTCCCTATAAAGGGCCTTGCGCTCAGCGCTGGCCGACTGCATTGATACGTATCTTGGCCATGTTTTTCATGTGTTTCTTTTATTTGTAGAGAGCCCGCGGGTAATATTTGAAAGGCTTGTGCTGTGTGGGGCTTAAATTCTGCTTGTTCTAGTTCCTTCAAGACGAACATGCATGGCTATTCGATGACGCACCTTTCAGTCAGTGTCTGTTCTTCTTTCTGCTCACCTGAACACGTGAAAAAATGCTGAAAAGGTCAACCAGCGTCTATTGCTTAAGTTTACTTTTTATCAAATGGAGGCGTAAAACTGTTGTTTTATCAATGGTCCTGCTCTGTTAATAATAAACACAATTAAGCCCCTGGGCTCCCCCTGCTGGATGACGGGAAAATGAGGGGAAGCAAACTCATGACAGGGTTCAAAAGAATATATGTGCGAAGATGAAGAACGTGCCCGGGACGCAGTGCATTCGCTGAAGCATGAAAAACAGGCAAAAGCTTACTGCACCTGGTATTCCCAGGCAGTTTCCCATCCAACTACTAACCAGGCCCGACCCTGCTTAGCTTCCGAGATCAGAAGAGATCGGGCCCTCAGGGTGGTATGGCCGTAAGCAAAGAAAGCTCGCGAAAGTCGATCCCTATAAAGGGCCTTCAGCTCAGCTGGCCGACTGCATTGATACGTATCTTGGCCATGTTTTTTCATGTGTTTCTTTTATTTGTAGTGAGCCCGCGGGTAATATTTGAAAGGCTTGTGCTGTGTGGGGCTTAAATTCTGCTTGTTCTAGTTCCTTCATGACGAACATGCATGGCTATTCGATGACGACCTTTCAGTCAGTGTCTGTTCTTCTTTCTGCTCACCTGAACACGTGAAGAAATGCTGAAAAGGTCAACCAGCATCTATCGCTTAAGTTTACTTTTTATCAGTTGAAGGCGAAAACTGTTGTTTTATCAATGGCCCTGGTCTGTTAATAATAAACACAATTCATCCCCTGGGCTCCCCCTGCTGGACGACGGGAAAATGACGGGAAGCAAACTCATGACAGGGTTCAAAAGAATATATGTGCGAAGATGAAGAACGTGCCCGGGACGCAGTGCATTCGCTGAAGCATGAAAAACAGGCAAAAGCTTACTGCACCTGGTATTCCCAGGCGGTCTCCCATCCAAGTACTAACCAGGCCCGACCCTGCTTAGCTTCCGAGATCAGACGAGATCGGTGGCTTTTTTTTTTTTTTATTAAAGATAAACAAGTTACAATATACAGACAGTGTGTAAAATGCAAAATACAAACTACATACTACAAAACCACAAGAGATACAAAAATTAACAATATTCAGATGATGTGCAACAACGCAGAGATACAATAAACAATTTAAAAAATAAAATAACCTATATTGATAATGTGCACAGGAGCTTTACAGTTCTACTTCACTCCTCGGCAACTTCCACATTAAATCTTTTAAAACACAATAAACTTGTGGTCTAAAGACATAATAAAAACATCCAACATGTTTTCACATTTAAAATACACATATAGCTTTTCCATATATATTTCTGTTTTCTTTTTAAACACAGTCCAAATATCCAACACAATTTTTTTCCTTTCTGGCCACAGTTCTTCTCTCCCACATTGCACTTTTCATCAACATTATCCACAGGTTTATAAACTTTTTGTTTTGACAATTCTTTTCCCATCCAAACATCACCACTCTGTTCCATTCCATTACATTTTCGTGCCACTCCACAGTCAAATCTTTAATCACACATTTACATTTCTTTAAAAATCTTCCAATTCCTTACAATATAAAAAAAATATGTAAAATCCATTCTTCT
>JAGGEC010000128.1:0-23284 GCA_019155185.1 Beaufortia kweichowensis | reverse complement strand
TGTTATAGCTGTCAAAGGGTAACCGGAATAGTTATATTATCCTTTTTAGTATGATTATTTATTTATTTTTGTATCAATATGGGAACTGTCCACATTAATGTAAAGACGACCTTTTATGCTGATTGCATATTCATAAACACCTACTCCCATGATGCAATGGAAGCGCATCAAACTATACAAAAACATCTCCACACTGATTTAAACTGATTGTTGAACCTGTGCACTTTTAACAATTACATAATAAAACTTACATGTCTCCTTACAATCAGTCTAATTATGTTATATTTTATATTTTGGGGTTACCACTATTGAAATGCATGTTCGGGAAACTAACTATAAAACTGTTTGGTAACTGCGCCTTTAATAATGTGGACAGTTTCTTAAAACCGATGTGCTACGGAGCGGTGTTTAGTGGCTGTCCACATTATTGTAAAAACAATCTTTTATGCAGATTGCATATTCGTTGACAGAACAATAAATAAACACCTACTCCTATAATGCTGTGAAAGCGCAGGTCCGTTCATTAATCAAATACTTCACGCTGGAGTTGTCGAAGAGTTTCTTCGGCATTACACATTGACATTCATTCTAGGCGTGAGAAAAGAAGAAAGATGAGGAAAGCAGAAGAATGGTCTTAGCTCGTTTTTTATTGGCTTACATTATTTAAAGGGTTTTACTTTTGGTGGCTATATTTTTCTTGCTTTTCCCAAAACGGTTTATCAAAACAATGAGCAAACAAACACAACGCAGTATAACTACGTACAACAATTAAATAAACTGAACTAAACAATAACAGAAAAACGGAACGCATCAAACTATACAAAATAACAATGACAACAAAAATAACAACTTCAGCATTTGGCCTCCCCGTGTGCTTATCTCCACTCTGGAACCCGTCGTCGCCGACGTTGCTTCTGTAAATATAGATTTTTAATATTTAAGCTTTTTAATTAAAACAAATCATATGTGTTATAGCTGTCAAAGGGTAGCCGGAATAGTTATATTATCCTTTTTAGTATGATTATTTATTTATTTTTGTATCAATATGGGAACTGTCCACATTAATGTAAAGACGACCTTTTATGCTGATTGCATATTCATAAACACCTACTCCCATGATGCAATGGAAGCGCATCAAACTATACAAAAACATCTCCACACTGATTTAAACTGATTGTTGAACCTGTGCACTTTTAACAATTAAATAATAAAACTTACATGTCTCCTTACAATCAGTCTAATTATGTTATATTTTATATTTTGGGGTTACCACTATTGAAATGCATGTTCGGGAAACTAACTATAAAACTGTTTGGTAACTGCGCCTTTAATAATGTGGACAGTTTCTTAAAACCGATGTGCTACGGAGCGGTAGAAGCAACTATCCACATTATTGCAAAGACAATCTTTTATGCAGGTGTGGGATATGAGTTTTACTGTGTGACTTTTCTTATTAATCGAATTATTAACATGTGTATGTTAATATTATTAACTGTGATTTATCATTTAGAAGTTAATTTACTTTTAATACATTATTAATGAGTGATTAAAACAATGCCATTATAAATGTGCTTGCTAAGTGGAAAAGTACTGAGAGGCAGAATGGGAAAGTGTGAGAAGTGTACAGACACAGAGCCTCAAGGTCAAACAAAACTTCTGTTTTATCTCTATGTGATAAAGAATGTGTGAGAAGGGGGAACAACGGCCAGTGAAGAATTACTGTAACAGTGGAAAGGTGTTTGTGCAAGACATGTTATTTTTCAGGAGATGGAGTCAGAAGAGACGAGAGTCATGAGCTGATTGGATGAAACCCAAGAGCCATACCCAATAACAGAAGAGGAGTCAAGATCACCAGGACAAGAATACAAACTGTATAAATATGTATGTGACTCTGTTCCTGGGTTGTTGTTGGTTGGATTTATTACGTTATAGCCAGACAACCCAGTACTGTTATCCTTTCATATCTGATGAATAAATTTCAATATATTTTAACTATTCGTCTCCAGTGAGATTTTTGAACATGCAGGACTAAAAGGATTAAAGTCCAACACAGGTTGCATATTCGTTGACACAACAATAAATAAAACACCTACTCCCATGCCGAACTGCATTTTTTCACCTTAGAAATATTTCAAAGATGCGCCATATGCTGTCTTTCTCGGACATAGAGAAACTCATCCACGCCTTTATGACCTCCAGAATCGACTACTGTAATTCATTACTGGGGGGGTGTCATGCAAAGCAAATAAATAAGCTTCAGCTGGTTCAAAATGCAGCTGCTAGAGTTCTCACTAGATCAAAAAAGTATGACCACATTAGTCCACTCCTAGCAACACTGCACTGGCTACCTGTAAAATATCGCATCGATTTTAAAATTCTGTTAATGACATACAAAGCACTAAATGGCTTAGCACCTCTATACCTCCGTGAACTATTATCAGCATACAACCCATCACGGACATTACGTTCACAAAACAACGGGCTCTTAATAGTTCCAAGAATATCAAAGAAATCTAAAGGTGGCAGATCTTTCTCCTACTTAGCTCCTAAACTATGGAATAACCTTCCCAGTAAAGTCCGGGACTCAGACACAGTCGAACAGTTTAAAACTACATTAAAGACTTATCTGTTTACACTTGCATTCACATAATCTTTGACCCAACTCTCTAAGGCCGCAATAGTTAACCTCAACTGGAACCGGGCACACACACATAATACATACTGCATGTGATATCACATAAAACTGCTTACAATCAACATAGGAATGGCTGCTACGCTAATTCTGTTTTGTCCCTCTCTCCCTCCTCCTCTCTCCTCTCTCTCTCTCTCTCTCTCTCTCTCTCTCTATCCCCCTATCCCTTTCTCCGAGGTATCCCGAGGAATGAGTTCCAGCTGGCGCAACACTGCCCCACCTGATGCCCACCCTGGTGCTGCTTCATGACGACTACCCAGGACAACCTCCGGCACCTGTTATATTAAAATCAAATTTACCACATTACACTTAACAATATAACATTTTTTATTAACTCTCTTATAGTGAAGTTCTGTATCTTATAATGTCTGTATCTGTATCCTGTAAACTGCATAGTGAGTTATGGATGCGATCAATGGCAATTTGTGTCCCCTATTCCGGATTGCACATGCTATGGATTGCAACTATAACACGTCATGTCAGGGGTTTTTTTCTCTCCTAAAGAGTTTTTTTGAATCCCTGACCACTGACTGCTATCTGTCAGTACATGTAAAGCTGCTTTGATACAATGTCTTTTGTGAAAAGCGCTATACAAATAAAATAAATTGAAATAAATTGAAAATTGAATAATGCTGTGAAAGCGCAGGTCCGTTCATTAATCAAATACTTCACGCTGGAGTTGTCGAAGAGTTTCTTCGGCATTACACATTGACATTCATTCTAGGCGTGAGAAAAGAAGAAAGATGAGGAAAGCAGAAGAATGGTCTTAGCTCGTTTTTTATTGGCTTACATTATTTAAAGGGTTTTACTTTTGGTGGCTATATTTTTCTTCCTTTTCCCAAAACGGTTTATCAAAACAATGAGCAAACAAACACAACGCAGTATAACTACGTACAACAATTAAATAAACTGAACTAAACAATAACAGAAAAACGGAACGCATCAAACTATACAAAATAACAATGACAACAAAAATAACAACTTCAGCATTTGGCCTCCCCGTGTGCTTATCTCCACTCTGGAACCCGTCGTCGCCGACGTTGTTTCTGTAAATATAGATTTTTAATATTTAAGCTTTTTAATTAAAACAAATCATATGTGTTATAGCTGTCAAAGGGTAGCCGGAATAGTTATATTATCCTTTTTAGTATGATTATTTATTTATTTTTGTATCAATATGGGAACTGTCCACATTAATGTAAAGACGACCTTTTATGCTGATTGCATATTCATAAACACCTACTCCCATGATGCAATGGAAGCGCATCAAACTATACAAAAACATCTCCACACTGATTTAAACTGATTGTTGAACCTGTGCACTTTTAACAATTACATAATAAAACTTACATGTCTCCTTACAATCAGTCTAATTATGTTATATTTTGGGGTTACCACTATTGAAATGCATGTTCGGGAAACGAACTATAAAACTGTTTGGTAACTGCGCCTTTAATAATGTGGACAGTTTCTTAAAACCGATGTGCTACGGAGCGGTTGTGGTAACTGTCTACATTATTGTAAAAACAATCTTTTATGCAGATTGCATATTCATTGACAGAACAATAAATAAAACACCTACTCCCATAATGCTGTGAAAGCGCAGGTCCGTTCATTAATCAAATACTTCACGCTGGAGTTGTCGAAGAGTTTCTTCGGCATTACACATTGACATTCATTCTAGGCGTGAGAAAAGAAGAAAGATGAGGAAAGCAGAAGAATGGTCTTAGCTCGTTTTTTAGTTCCTTACATTATTTAAAGGGTTTTACTTTTGGTGGCTATATTTTTTCTAAATAATATATATATAAATAATATAATATAAATAATATATATATAATATATAATATATAATAATATTTTTCTAAAAAATATTAAATAATAAAACTTACATGTCTCCTTCATTCCTCCTATTGCCACTTGATAACAGTCTCGTAGAAAATAACCCCATTTGACATCACGTTTCTTTTAAATCCTTGAACCTGACCTTGAAGATGTAATAAACGGGTTACACTTTGCTTTTATCCCTCATTGCAGTTATTGAATTTTGTCTTCTTAATGTAAACATACACTGAATATAATGCGACGCATCACATACAGCCGTCATCATGTTAATGCCCATGTTTATGTTTAGGTTCACGTTTGTTGATGACCTTTCGTGTCCGAGTCAGCCGAGATTCCCCGTGTTGAGAGTCAAATTAAGCCGCAGGCTCCACTGCAGGTCCTGACAGCTCAGGAGATCCAACTCTGAGCTTTTTAATTAAAACAAATCATATGTGTTATAGCTGTCAAAGGGTAACCGGAATAGTTATATTATCCTTTTTAGTATGATTATTTATTTATTTTTGTATCAATATGGGAACTGTCCACATTAATGTAAAGACGACCTTTTATGCTGATTGCATATTCATAAACACCTACTCCCATGATGCAATGGAAGCGCATCAAACTATACAAAAACATCTCCACACTGATTTAAACTGATTGTTGAACCTGTGCACTTTTAACAATTACATAATAAAACTTACATGTCTCCTTACAATCAGTCTAATTATGTTATATTTTATATTTTGGGGTTACCACTATTGAAATGCATGTTCGGGAAACGAACTATAAAACTGTTTGGTAACTGCGCCTTTAATAATGTGGACAGTGTCCTTAAACCGATATGCTACGGAGCGGTAGAGGCTACTGTGCACATTATTGTAAAGACAATCTTTTATGCAGGTTGCAAATTCGTTGACACAACAATAAACGCATCACATACAGCCGTCATCATGTTTGTGTTAATTTAAAAACAACACATTTTGTGTTACTTTTTAACTCTACTCGTGTTACTTTCAACTCAACATGTGTTGTCCCTTTTATGTATTTAACACAAAATGACACATTATGTGTTAAACAGCATAACACAAAAAATGTGTTAAAAATAACACATCCTTTTTTAGAGTGTGGAATGTACTTATCTTTGTTTCTCATTGGGATGGAAAGACCAGCGCTTCTCACTGAAACAGACATTAAACAGACATTAATTTGTTGACATTAACCCTTTAACTGCCCCACCAAGAAAAAGGCAATTGAAAACTTTTTTGTTTGCATTTCTTAGCTCCTTATGTCACTAGTTAAAACACTCAATGTATTTTTTTTCAACACATCCCATAATTTGTAAAATATCAGCCTCTACCAAATGGTAAGGTGGTTTATGGTAAAAGTACCGGAATTCATACACATACTATGAAAATCAGAAAATATGAACTCTAATACTAATTTATTTGAAAACATAATCAAAATAAAACATTTTTGAATATTGAATCTTCTTTATTTATTGAAGTATGTCATAAAATATTTCAGATTTTCTTTTTTGTCTTGTTTTTTTAACAACAAACAAAATAAACAAAATATAATACATACTATATTATAAATATTATATTTATATTATATATAAACAAAAGTAAATAACACAAATAACTAAAAGTAAGAAAACCAAAGACATTAAATTTTTTCTGCATTCAAAAACTAAAAAAACCCTTCAAAAGATAGTAATATAATGGCATATGAGGCTTTTATGTTTCAAGAAACATGCCGTCAAGTGTGGTAGTGCAACAGGATTTTTATTTTTATAGGTAAAAAGGCAAAGAATGACTGATCAGACGTTTATATTTCTCAGAAAATAGTCCATTCTGACTGCAGAAATAGATGATCTGAAAACATTAGCTTAGCTTTTCTAAGTTTACCATAAAGTGACAAATCAACCATTTGGCTGAGCACGTTTTTGAAAAAGTATTTAAAAAATAATAAAGTTTTTTCATGGCACCAAGTAAAATAATTTTGTGAAGGTAGGGCTCTTACAGTGTAATATGTCAAAAAAATATGCTTACCTTGCAAAATTTCACCAAGAACAGTTCACATGGCAGCAGTGATTTCTTTGCATCTGACATCTGTAGTAGAAGGAGTGTTGTCACAGGTGCTGTTGATTGACTGAGTAACTTCTAGTGGATTTTTTGGCATAACGTACCTCAACCAGATGGTAGAGATGGCTCCATCAGCTTGAGTTAAGTTAGGTACTCCTCTCAAGCAAATATAGTGACTCAAAATGTGCTCAACCATTTGGTCGTGCCGTCAGTTAAAGGGTTTAAGTGTTTATGCTAGTCTGTGTGAGTGTGTGTAGAAAGTTTGCAACATTAACTATTTCAAGTCCACTCATTCGCCTCCGTGCACGGCCTGTCGAATCCTTTGAACCCGGTCTATTCGTCCAGCCATTCCATGCTCTGGCCTTCCCCTCGGAAAGACTTCCTGTTCACGCCATAGTCAAACTTCAGCTGCGTGTCCACGCTGATGTCTTTGAGCGCCCTGAAGAGGACGACGGTCCGGTCTTCTCCGTCTATCTTCATCACGCACTGGAAAGGTTTGACGTTAGGCATTTTGGAAGAATGATTAATTCTTCTCCCGACCGTGTTGACACCGGGGTGACACTCGCAGGGGAAGGTCTGGGCGTCGATGCACAGGTCCCGCTGTCCAGATTTAAAGAAGAACAGGTACCCGGCCTCATCGCATATGCCCTCCATCATGGCCTTCCCTTCCACGGCAGTGATCACCTTCCCGTGGTAGTCGCACATGATCTCTCCTTTGGAGAAGGGGCGGGTCGCTACCACTCCTGGAATCAAGAAAACACGTCACGTTTGAGCGATTTTGAAGAGGCACGGGGTGTAAGACGGAAGGTTTGGAATTATAAATTGATGGCCAGGCCCGGCCAGACCTGCTCAGACACGCACTTGTGTAGGAACGTGTCCGTTTCCACCGAGCCCTTGGGAGACGTTCGATTTCTTCGGGCTTCGGGTAGTTGGCCTTCCACCCCTCCTTTGCGATGAGCCTCGACACCGTGGCAGTGGTTGGCCTGCGCACTGTGAAGTGCGCTGAAAGACAATTTTAAAGACGTTTATACGCAAAGTCGCAGGACACAATGTTGTTTTTGACAACCTGAGCTGGTACTCACACAGCAGGTAATCCTGTCTCCGAGCGTACTGAGCGGCTCGCCACTTGTGATAGAAGACAGAGTCCTCCAGAAAGCCGGCATTGATCTGCTGCTTTTTGCCCGGCGGCTGGCCGTCCAGGGACACCGGAAAGCTGTCGATGAAGGCAGAGAAGTCTTTCTGCGAAGCGCCTCGACCCGTGCCAGACGTGCTCGATTGGCAGGCGTCGTCGGCCACGGATGACCTGCACACGAGAGAAAGACGCGGTTTGAGCGAAGCAAGTAAAGTGGTGCAGACACGGAGAACCGTTTGCGTTGACTTTCAAGAGACTTACCCGGCCAGGGAGTCCAGCAGCGCGGCCGTGTCCGCGATTTCGGTAGGCCCCGGCGTTTCTAGGCCATCGCCGGACCCCATGTAAGTCTTCAATGCCCGCAGCTGGTCCGCCGTCAGGTTATGGCCAGCGCTCTCCACGGCCCTCCGGACATCACGGCTCTTTGCGAGGGGAAGTTTGTATCTGTGGCAAGAACACGTGACGTGAAATATTAGTTATTAGATATCACAGATTAACACTGGATGCCGCTTTCCTCCTAAACGCTGGCGAGCCCGTGTAAGAACGTACATTTCGTGGAGGCGGTTCATGTCCCTGGAGACACTTTGTCGCCGGACGACGAAAGAAAGAAGCCGCTTGACGCCGTCCCTGGCCTTATGGAGCCGGGCCTGATTTTAACGTAGTACAGCTGAAACAACTAATGGAAAAACAAGAAAAAGGTTATTGAACATGCATCAGTGGCAACCAGCAATCAGCCATTTGCATTGAGAGACTTACGTCTTCCTCGTCTCGAGTCAAACCCACGTGCATGTCGGACGTTTGTATCACGATCCTGCCGCCACAATGGGATCGCTTCACCCACTCTGCGTCCTGGAAGCATTGAAAAGGTTTCATTTGAACACGAGTGCAAATGAGGCAACGCGTGGCATGCACGAACGTGACACAGACGATGAACTTACCGTCAAGGCCTCCACGGCTCCGGGGCGCTGCACGTGGCGGTACACCAAGATGGCTTCGCAGTAGTATCGGTAGAGCTTCACGTCTGAATCGGAGAGCTTCTGGTCCTTGAGCAGATTGTCTCTGATTCTGAGGAAGTCGGGCTCTGCCTCCCTCAAAACAGCCTGACACTCCGTGATGCTGGCACCTTCGGAGACGAATGACCCCTGTCTGGATCGGACGTACGGAAACAAGATATTTCTGTTATTTCTGCGAATGAGCAAAGCATCGGTTTAAAGCGACTTCGCCAAACAAAACCACATCAACCTGGCATCGGGCGCGTCTCTTTAGCATGTCCTTGCGCAGCGGGTGAGCAGTCGCTGGTAGTCGCCGCGACTTGCTCTGAAGCTGCGGGTCTGCCCGCGCAGATCGCCTCGCCAGCATCGCATCTCCAAGAACTTTTCGACGCCTTTCAGATAGTGAGTTACCGTGTTCGCACTCATGCCAGTGCGCTGCAGGGATGCCAGAAACTCTTGTATCTCCGTCGTCTTGGACAGGAAGTCCAGCGTTGGCTGGTCCCCGGTGGGCTGCATGTACCTTAGAAAACGTGACACGTTGTCGACCTTTGAAAAAAGAAGCATGTTAGCTTTTCAGCACGATCGCTGCTGTAACCGATGTGCATAGCGAGGATGTGACCGTACCTCCTGTTGCCAGTTCGGAACCTTCTGCGACAGGTGCTTTCTAAAGTCCACCAGGAGCTTGGCCTCAGCAGGGAACTTGTCATGCAGACCCGCCACTTTCATCTTCATCCACACAGATGAGGATGCGGTCGGAGGATCCCTTAAGAAAAGAAGTAATGAAATTACAATTGCGCGCACATGCAAACACACAAACTCCTAACGGCTTTACGGCACTCACGTGGACGTGGCGGCGGGGGCGTCTTGGGGGTCCAGAGACATATGGGGGGGCATGTTCCGGATAAAGAAACCCCGTCGAAGAAACTCGTTGACCATGTTCGTCCGGGACTGTCCGTCAGGCAGGAGCTCGCACAACTGACTGTAGTTCCAGGTCCTGTTGTTTCGTACCCATTCCTTATTGGATGCCTTGGCCTTCTGCACCTCAGCAGCTCTTTCCTCTGGCGTGCTGTTTTTCATGCATACGCGGGCCAGGTGAACAGGCCCGGATCTGCAAAACAAAAATCATGCAAGTTAAATAAATTATTTCAATATTATTTCAATCAAAAAGGGTAAGTGCAAGACTAGAAAAACAAACAGCAAAAAATAATCCAAATAGTTTAATCTAAATAATTTAAAACACTGTAAATCTTTGGGAGCTCATTTTTCCTGCTGTCTACGTCAAAGTCTCGTGCCACACTTTATTTATTTGTTGTCTATGCGAAGCTGCTTTTTTAAAATCCTACATAAAAGGTTTGGTTAAAAGCTAGGTATTTCAGATATCTTGAATATATAAATGATTATTTTATATATCTATATTACTTAATTTACTATCTGTGTTTGTCAAAGATTTTCATTTGTAATTTGCCATTAATTCTGGACACCATGATTTAGCTTTTTAGATGTTTATATACACTTACACTTTAGAACTGGAGTTGATGCCCTGACATACATAAAATAAATGTTTTCATTTTGTGTCTGTACAGTTGCTTTTAAATAGCTGCCTATGAGGGTCAAATTGACCCGCGAACAACACAAAGGTAATAGTAATTTTGATTGTATGTGTCAAAAAAACACCAGCATGTTGAAACTTTGCATGCATGTTCATGATGATAAATGAGAAAAAGTCACAAAATATCAAGGAAAGAAAAACAAAGGTGTAATATTATATCAGGTAGCTTGATAAAATAAATGATAGGTAATTTTTACCATCTGTGGCTGACAAAAAAAATTTCTGTATTGAAATAAGTGTGGAAATTTTTTTTCAGCTTCATAAGGTAGTAAAAAATAAAATAACAAAATATAACCAAGAAATGTTATTATTTTGGGTCAGTACAATTTGTTTGTATATGTCAAAAAACACCAGCATGTTGAAACTTTACATGCATGTTCATGATGATAAATGAGAAAAAGTCACAAAATATCAAGAAAAAAAACATAGGTTAACCAGTATTTCCAACAACTAGAAAATCTAAACGGGTCAAATTGACCCGGAACATAACACCCGGATTAACAAGGGTTAATCTAAATAATTTAAAACAAATACATTTATCCACACAAGACAAATTAATCTAAATGATTTAAAACAAATACATTTATCCACACAAGACAAATTAATCTAAATGATTTAAAACAAATACATTTATCCACACAAGACAAATTAATCTAAATAATTTAAAACAAATACATTTATCCACACAAGACAAATTAATCTAAATGATTTAAAACAAATACATTTATCCACACAAGACAAATTAATCTAAATGATTTAAAACAAATACTTTTATCCACACAAGACAAATTAATCTAAATGATTTAAAACAAATACTTTTATCCACACAAGACAAATTAATCTAAATGATTTAAAACAAATACATTTATCCACACAAGACAAATTAATCTAAATGATTTAAAACAAATACTTTTATCCACACAAGACAAATTAATCTAAATGATTTAAAACAAATACTTTTATCCACACAAGACAAATTAATCTAAATGATTTAAAACAAATACATTTATCCAACAAGACAAATTAATCTAAATGATTTAAAACAAATACATTTATCCACACAAGACAAATTAATCTAAATGATTTAAAAACAAATACATTTATCCACACAAGACAAATTAATCTAAATGATTTAAAACAAATACTTTTATCCACACAAGACAAATTAATCTAAATGATTTAAAACAAATACTTTTATCCACACAAGACAAATTAATCTAAATGATTTAAAACAAATACATTTATCCACACAAAGACAAATTAATCTAAATGATTTAAAACAAATACATTTATCCACACAAGACAAATTAATCTAAATGATTTAAAACAAATACTTTTATCCACACAAGACAAATTAATCTAAATGATTTAAAACAAATACATTTATCCACACAAGACAAATTAATCTAAATGATTTAAAACAAATACTTTTATCCACACAAGACAAATTAATCTAAATGATTTAAAACAAATACTTTTATCCACACAAGACAAATTAATCTAAATGATTTAAAACAAATACTTTTATCCACACAAGACAAATTAATCTAAATAATTTAAAACAAATACATTTATCCACACAAGACAAATTAATCTAAATAATTTAAAACAAATACATTTATCCACAATAAGACAAATTAATCTAAATGATTTAAAACAAATACATTTATCCACACATAAGACAAATTAATCTAAATGATTTAAAACAAATACATTTATCCACACAAGACAAATTAATCTAAATGATTTAAAACAAATACTTTTATCCACACAAGACAAATTAATCTAAATGATTTAAAACAAATACTTTTATCCACAATAAGACAAATTAATCTAAATGATTTAAAACAAATACATTTATCCACACAAGACAAATTAATCTAAATGATTTAAAACAAATACATTTATCCACAATAAGACAAATTAATCTAAATGATTTAAAACAAATACATTTATCCACACAAGACAAATTAATCTAAATAATTTAAAACAAATACATTTATCCACACAAGACAAATTAATCTAAATGATTTAAAACAAATACATTTATCCACACAAGACAAATTAATCTAAATGATTTAAAACAAATACATTTATCCACACAAGACAAATTAATCTAAATGATTTAAAACAAATACATTTATCCACACAAGACAAATTAATCTAAATGATTTAAAACAAATACATTTATCCACACAAGACAAATTAATCTAAATGATTTAAAACAAATACTTTTATCCACACAAGACAAATTAATCTAAATAATTTAAAACAAATACATTTATCCACACATAAGACAAATTAATCTAAATGATTTAAAACAAATACATTTATCCACACAAGACAAATTAATCTAAATGATTTAAAACAAATACATTTATCCACATTAATCTAAATGATTTAAAACAAATACATTTATCCACACAAGACAAATTAATCTAAATGATTTAAAACAAATACTTTTATCCACACAAAGACAAATTAATCTAAATAATTTAAAACAAATACATTTATCCACACAAGACAAATTAATCTAAATGATTTAAAACAAATACTTTTATCCACACAAGACAAATTAATCTAAATGATTTAAAACAAATACATTTATCCACACAAGACAAATTAATCTAAATGATTTAAAACAAATACTTTTATCCACACAAGACAAATTAATCTAAATGATTTAAAACAAATACATTTATCCACACAAGACAAATTAATCTAAATGATTTAAAACAAATACATTTATCCACACAAGACAAATTAATCTAAATGATTTAAAACAAATACTTTTATCCACACAAGACAAATTAATCTAAATAATTTAAAACAAATACATTTATCCAACAAGACAAATTAATCTAAATGATTTAAAACAAAATACATTTATCCACACAAGACAAATTAATCTAAATGATTTAAAACAAATACATTTATCCACACAAGACAAATTAATCTAAATGATTTAAAACAAATACTTTTATCCACACAAGACAAATTAATCTAAATAATTTAAAACAAATACATTTATCCACACAAGACAAATTAATCTAAATGATTTAAAACAAATACATTTATCCACACAAGACAAATTAATCTAAATGATTTAAAACAAATACTTTTATCCACACAAGACAAATTAATCTAAATGATTTAAAACAAATACTTTTATCCACACAAGACAAATTAATCTAAATGATTTAAAACAAATACATTTATCCACACAAGACAAATTAATCTAAATGATTTAAAACAAATACATTTATCCACACAAGACAAATTAATCTAAATGATTTAAAACAAATACATTTATCCACACAAGACAAATTAATCTAAATGATTTAAAACAAATACTTTTATCCACACAAGACAAATTAATCTAAATGATTTAAAACAAATACTTTTATCCACACAAGACAAATTAATCTAAATGATTTAAAACAAATACTTTTTATCCACACAAGACAAATTAATCTAAATAATTTAAAACAAATACATTTATCCACACAAGACAAATTAATCTAAATGATTTAAAACAAATACATTTATCCACACAAGACAAATTAATCTAAATGATTTAAAACAAATACTTTTATCCACACAAGACAAATTAATCTAAATGATTTAAAACAAATACATTTATCCACACAAGACAAATTAATCTAAATGATTTAAAACAAATACATTTATCCACACAAGACAAATTAATCTAAATGATTTAAAACAAATACTTTTATCCACACAAGACAAATTAATCTAAATAATTTAAAACAAATACATTTATCCACACAAGACAAATTAATCTAAATGATTTAAAACAAATACATTTATCCACACAAGACAAATTAATCTAAATGATTTAAAACAAATACATTTATCCACACAAGACAAATTAATCTAAATGATTTAAAACAAATACATTTATCCACACAAGACAAATTAATCTGAATGATTTAAAACAAATACTTTTATCCACACAAGACAAATTAATCTAAATGATTTAAAACAAATACTTTTATCCACACAAGACAAATAAGAAAGGAAGTCAGACTGAAAAATGTTTCAGTATTACAAATACAAAAATACAAAAGCATTAAAAGACTTACCTCTTCTGAGCTTGTTCAGCCATTTCAATAAACAGTGAGTCAAAGGTAAAAAGCAGGATCAAAATGAGGAAAACAGTATGTATCTCAATAAAAGAACACATGGAACAATGTGAGAGAAAACTGATTTTATGGCAACTGTGTCAGTGTGGGTGGGCACAGCTTACCTGCAGTGATGTCATTGTATCTGAGCCAATAAGGAGATCCAGGGGTGTGGCCAGGGATGATCTGCTACATACAGACATGAATATGACATAATAAAGTGTGAAAACCTAACAAATCAATGTTCCCACACTTATCCCAAAATATGTCTGAGACCGCAGTACCTCACGCCTGATCGTGGGCAGCTCCTATATCCGTAGAGCCCAGGCTTACCTTAGTGAGCTGTAACCTGGACATGAACCTGGGTCTCCCCCGCGTTACGTGGCATGGCAGAGGAGGCAGACAATGGGATCATCTTCTGTCTGAATTGCGCGTCGCCATGTACAGAAGACATCATGCTGACATCCTTGTTATCCACCTCGGTGGCAACAGTCTGTGTCTGAGGGGCTTAAACCGGGTGGACTTGCTGTGTAAAATGAAGGCAGACTTAACGGACGCCTTCAGGATGTTTCTTAGGACAAGGGTGCTGTTTTCGGACATTCTGCCCCGACGTAACTGGAGGGGTCAGACTAACAGGACCGCCTATACCCAGCAAACACATCCATGTGGGGCCCATAGGGGTTGCAACTGGGCCGATAAATGGGGCCCACCTGGGCTACCCAACTGGGACCCAGCTAATTTTGTCCGCAGTTTCCATGGTGGCCCCACATGTGTTAGCCCAGATGGGTTTATGATGGGCTCTTTTGATGGGCTCCATATAGGACCCATTTGGTAACCCATGTGGGCCCATCTGGGGACTACAGGAGACTGCTTACATGGGTTAATGATGGGACCCAGCTAGGTTTTATGTAGGTCTTTTATGGGCCACAACAGGTATATATATGGGCTAATATACTTGTTTGTTTGGGTTACCTCTGTTAAAGATATAATCAAGAAAATATATTATCCTTTATTCTGTCTTTATAAATCTTAAGAGTTGCAAGCATAGACTATTATTTCATGCATTGACTTTTGTTCCTGTTTCATTATTAGTGTGTGTCCCTGTTTCATTATTATGCTTGAACTTTTGAACTCACACTGTCTGCAGAACCAAGGCCGTTAGGAGGGCCACACTTATAATGCTTATCTTTAACTTCTGTGCACATGTTTCTTTCTACTTCCTTATGGGAGCTGCTTTACACAATAAAAGGCTGCGAGGAGAGAGAAGACTGAGAGAGAGGCGTTGATGATCTTTGGATCAGAGAGACTGCTCTCCCCTTGCAAGTAAAATACACCAGTCTTGGTCTGATTATTGTCTTTATTGATAGTAGCATTTGAGTAAACCTATCATCTTGGTCCTTCGAGCCGGATTCCAACATACCCTCAAGATCAACGGTGGGGAGACACGAAGCCCGTCGACGGGCCGGATTCCATAGGAATTGGTCGAAAGTCCTGGGTGAGGAAAATTCCTCGCCAGGCCGGCCTTAGGCTTCGGCTGGTGGTCTCGGATTGACGGAATTCAAGCAGGACAAGAATCAGACGCGAGTGCACTGGGTGAGCAAATCTTGAAGAATTTGCTAGTTAGTAAATCTTGTAGAATTTACTAAATGTTGTCTTAGACCTTGAAGAGTCTAAGTAGGTAAATCTAGTAGAATTTGCCTGACAGTAAATCTTGTAGAATTTACTGAACGTTGTTTTAGACCTTGAAGAGTCTAAAAGGGTAGATCTAGTAGAATCTACCAGTGAATATTGTGTGCATGGTATGCGCAGGTGTGGAATGTCATGTTCAGGACACTGAATCAGCAACACAGAGGAAACCTAACGGTGACAACAAAATCTGTGGTCTGACTGAAGTAGGTGCTCTGGACCTCTGAAACATTTAATTTTTTTATTTTTTGTAGTACATATATATATTATCATTAATTATTAAGTATAGTCGACTTAGAAATATAATTACTAAATATATAATTATGGGAAATTGTTGTGGCCATTGTGTAGAACAGCCTGAATTGATAGGAGATGTGAAATATATGGCAAAATTAGGAGAAGATAATGTAAAGTATGTTAACAAGTGGAAAAAGAAATATCAGTGGACAGGGAAGCTGAATGTAGAAGAATGTAAGAGTCTGATGCAGAGATTAGAAGCAAAGTCAATGACTAGGAAGGGTATTAAGAAGAGAAAGATTGAAGAAGAAGTGCAGTGTGCGAGACAATGGGTCAAAGAAAGTTTGAAACGTCAAAAGGGCAAGAAGAAAAGAGAAGCGAAACAGTTAGCTGAAGAAGAAATAATGGCAATATACGTACAATAGGTTACCCCAAGGTTATTGTGAAAGCCCAACGATTTATTCACAAACAATTAGTAATTGTTTAGCAGCATTTAATCCTCCGATGGAAAGTCAAATACTTATATATGTAGATGACATTTTAGTGGCCTCTGACACTGAAGAACAATGCAGAATTGATTCTATAGCTTTGTTGCAGTATTTAGCAAAAACAGGAAATAAAGTTAAGAAACAGAAACTGCAATGGGTAAAAAGAGAAGTTCAATACTTAGGGCACAGACTTTCATCCGAAGGAAAATTTATACAGACACAGAGAAAACAAGCTATTTTAGATGTACCAAAACCTGTAACTAAAAGACACATGATGTCATTTTTAGGATTGTGTAATTACTGCAGGGCCTGGATCCCTAGCTATGCTCAAAAGACACAACCACTTTTAGATCTCATTTATGGAAATGCTATGACATTGTCAGATCACATAGAATGGAATGAGATAGCTGAGAAAGCTTTTGTTACAATCAAACAAGAACTTGTATCTTCAACTGTATTAGCTTTACCAGATTATGACAAACCATTTCAGCAGACAGTAGATTGTAGAGAGGGATTTATGTCATCAGTTCTCTCACAAAAAACATGGCACTAAATGGAGACCTGTAGCTTTTACTCTAAGAAATTAGATTTTGTTGCAGCATCTTTGCCTCCATGTGTGCAAGCAGTTTGTTCCAAGAGCAATGGCAGTAGAGGCATCAGCAGAAATAGTGTTATTTCATGAACTAGTTTTATTAGTCCCACATGCCGTAGACATACTGTTATTACAAAACCAAAATGTCTTTTCTGTCTCCCCCTGCAAGACATCTATCTTGCATGACTATATTATTGTCACAGCCACATATAACTATTCAAAGATGTAATGTTTTGAATCCTTCTACCCTGCTCCCTAACAAGAGTGAGGGAGAGCCGCATAGCTGTGTAGAGTTGACAGATCAGCTAGTACTCCCAAGGCCAGACTTATCAGACAAGCCTTTGCAGGGAGGATATTTATGGTTTGTGGATGGTTCATGTTACAAAACTTCAAACGGCCAGACTTTTAACAGGATATGCTGTAGTGAGCTTACAAGAAATCATTGAGGCTAAACAATTATCACATACATATTCAGCACAGGCAGCTGAAATAATAGCCCTTACTAGAGCATGTCAGTTGGCAGAAGGAAAAGAGCTTTACTGTTTATACTGATAGCCAGTGTGCTTTTTCTACTATTTTTGTTTTGCAAAACAGTGGGATAGACGAGGTATGAAGACCTCCACAGGAAAAATCAGTCACTCATGCAGGGTTACTGAAAGAACTTTTACAAGCTGTTTTATTGCCATCGAAACTAGCAGTTTGCAAATGTGCAGCCCACACCAAAGGCACAGACATTGTTACAATAGGGAACCGAAAGGCGGATGAGGCCGCAAAACAGGCAGCCACAGGAATTTATGGCACAGCACAGATTTACATGAACACACAGACATCACTGATAGATCATACTGTTCTTAGAGATATGCAGAATGCCGCACCACAAAAAGAACAAGAATACTGGAAAACGCAAGGTGCTGTAAAAAATAATGATGATTTAATGTGTGTAGATGATAAGCCTATTCTACCCAAAGCTTTATTTAAAGCAGCAGCAATATTGAGCCATGGGCCATGCCATGTCTCAACAGGAGGGATGGTAAACAGTATAGAGAAATGCTTTAAAGCCTATGGTTTCAATTCTTACTCAAAAAATTTTTGTAAAGCATGTAGAG
This sequence comes from Beaufortia kweichowensis, assembly GCA_019155185.1. Classification (NCBI taxonomy): domain Eukaryota; kingdom Metazoa; phylum Chordata; class Actinopteri; order Cypriniformes; family Gastromyzontidae; genus Beaufortia; species Beaufortia kweichowensis. The sequence goes on along the minus strand of JAGGEC010000128.1, from coordinate 4,700 downwards.
TGTGTATAAGACATAATGCACAGGGAAATCTGAGACCAAAGAGAGGGCGTTTTCCAGAACCACAACACCCATTTCAACACCTTTGTATGGACTTTATAGAATTAAGTCAGAGTGGACCCTATCGTTATTGCCTGGTGATAATAGATGTTTTCTCAAGATGGTAGAAATTGTGCCTTCAGCAAAAGCAGATGCAATAACGGTAGCAAAAGCTATATGTAAAAAATATAGTCCCAAACCATGGTATACCTGAAAAGATATACAGTGACAATGGTCCTCATTTTGTAAATGATGTTGTCAAGAAGATGGCTGAGAATTTAGTCATGACCTTGAAACATCACTGTGCTTATCACCCCTCAGAGTGCAGGGCTGGTAGAAAGAACTAATGGCACAATTAAAAAAATAGATTGAAGAAATGCATGGAAGAAACAAAGAGACCATGGCCTGAATGTTTAGACCTGGTAAAGTTATACATGAGAATAACACCTTCATCTAAAGGCCTGACACCTTTGAGATCATATATGGCCGACAGTTTAAAATACCTGATTTTCCATCAATAGTTCAAGAAGCAGACGAAGAGCACACTCTTAGTGATTACTTGAAAAAGGTTTTTAATGAAAAGGAAGTGAAACAAGCAAACATACTGCCCAAATCTCCTTCTTCTTCTGTTTTACAGGACACAGCTGTGAAACCAGGCGATTACGTCTTCATCAAGGTCATAAAGCGGAAGACCTGGTCCAGCCCGAAGTGGGAGGGTCCCTATCAAGTGCTGATAACCACCCCAACCGCAGTAAAGATTGCAGAACGACCTTCGTGGGTTCATCAAAGCCATATCAAGCTCCAACCTTCTCTAAGTGATTCACCGGAGTAGTGGGGACAGTCTGACTTCAAAGGGGTTCAGCTTTTTAGTGGCTGTTCGTCTCAACGTCAGTGAAGAAACCAACGATCCCTACTCTATTAGGAATCAGGAAAAGAGGAGGGGTGAGAACGATGTGGACAACCAGATCTAATTGGGGTGCAACGGGGAACCTCGTCATCTTGCTGATGATCATCACACTCACAGGGAATGTGTATCCGCAAAAGAAGAATGGAGTACAGAAGAAAGAGAAGAGAGATCTTACACCAAACAAACGACTTGATCTGAATACGCTTTTTGAAGAGAAGTATACGAACACCTATGACATTAACTTGTGGTACAGATATGCAAAGTTTCTTGCCAACAGCGGAAATCACACTAACTGCTACGTGTGTTCGAAGATGCCGGTTTCCAGTACCAACCCGCACGTGATACCGGTTCCAGTTGAAAACCCGTCTGATTTGTTTCCAGAGTGCCTGGTGTCAGCCTATTCTCCAGAACCGCTGAATGCAACAATGAATCATCTGTTGCCGGCACCTGTGAACACGTCAGTAATAACTTTTCGGAACTTTCTAGGTCTGGAACTGAACACCAACAGAAAAATGACGAGGACGGACACATCATAGAGCAGGCCATAACCAACCTTACAGCATTGCGAAATGTCGTGGAGGAAGACCAAGTGATGACAAAAGGACTGTTACAGTGGCTATTTGGAGGAACATGGTGGCATGTGCTCCTAAAAATGCTTATACCAATTGCCGCTGTCCTATTACTGATTTGTTTATGTATGACATGTATGATTCCATTTATTACAACCATTGTAAGAAAAATGATAAGTTCCACGTTTATAAGAGTATACATGTTAAATGATTATTATAATGATGTTGCAGTGTAAAGGTTTCTCATGAAATTCTTTAATTATGATGAGCTGTACTGAAAGTATCAACAGGTAAAGGTATAATTCTGATAAACTTGAAAGAATAAATGATAAACAGGAGGGAAATGTTAAAGATATAATCAAGAAAATATATTATCCTTTATTCTGTCTTTATAAATCTTAAGAGTTGCAAGCATAGACTATTATTTCATGCATTGACTTTTGTTCCTGTTTCATTATTAGTGTGTGTCCCTGTTTCATTATTATGCTTGAACTTTTGAACTCACACTGTCTGCAGAACCAAGGCCGTTAGGAGGGCCACACTTATAATGCTTATCTTTAACTTCTGTGCACATGTTTCTTTCTACTTCCTTATGGGAGTTGCTTTACACAATAAAAAGGCTGCGAGGAGAGAGAAGACTGAGAGAGAGGCGTTGATGATCTTTGGATCAGAGAGACTGCTCTCTCCCTTGCAAGTAAAATACACCAGTCTTGGTCTGATTGTTGTCTTTATTGATAGTAGCATTTGAGTAAACCTATCAACCTCATTTTACAATAAACCCCCAAATACAAATATTACATTTAACCTACTGAAGTACAGTAAAATGTGAAATGTAATGCTTCAATGAAGAAAGACCAGTAGCTCAAGCTTTCATTTATTAAAAACTTTTTAAAATTTAAATAAAAACCAGAAAGTGCAGTAATGCTCCAGCAACATATTTATAACCTCTTGAACTGAACTTGAACAAAAACAAAACAACAATGCAACAATGTAGCTCCTCAGTCCTCCACTCTCTCTCTCCCAGTCGTCCTTTGAAAAGATAAAACAAATTAATATATTTTGCCACTATTGTTATATTAAAATAATCAAATAAAATGTTATAGCATGCATGCATATATATATATATATATATATTAGGGATGCAACAATTCTCAATATAATATTGAACTATTCGGTACTACATCCCCGGTTCAATACGCTTTGCCAGAATTGGCGTAGATGAGCTGAATAAATATTCAATCACTATATGCTCTAAAGTTAGGGGACGCCAAAATCAACATTTAGGAATTTATGTGTTCCCCAGTTTTTTCTTCTTAACATCTTACTGTTTCTATTGCCTAAGTATAGAATAACAAAAATACACTCTTATGTGTCAAGCCATCAGAACCGAACCGAAAGTTGTGATTAAAAAACAGGTATGTATTGAACCGTGGGCTAACTGTATTGTTGCATCCCATATATGTGTGTGTGTATAGTTATAGTTATATATATATATATATATATATATATAGTTATATATATAGTTTAAACATGTCAGATTAGTCTTTAGTACCTCACATCACATTGTTAATCAGTGGTAGCTTGCTCTCCACCACGTGCCCTCACAGTACGGTTTCCTCCCCTGTCCCTGGCACCAATGAGCCACTTTGACACTGCCTTTTCTAAGGCCAATTCTGGTTATTTGGTTTGTGAGTGCATTTCTTTTCAAGCCACCTGTGAAATACATATACACAAAGAGCATAATTGAGAGATTAAATTACATAATTCACCACTTGCATCAAAGAAGCAAATTTTCCACAAAACAATGGTATCATTAGGGTTCGAAATTGCACTCATTTTGGTCGATATGCTCCTCAAATTTTATCTATATGACCTCAAAATATATTTGGGAGCATTTGTGCAAGTGCATATAATTGGTGTCGTGCGACCTGTTTTCATTTCTCTAAAACGATCAAAAAAAACTGATACACATACATATATAAAAACTGCCGTGGTGAAATGTAAAGGGCTGAAGAAGAGGGAAATGAAAATAACACTGACAGATTTCTTTTGCAAACTGCCTAAAGTTACAAATAATGGCTCTGGTGATAGCTGATAATATGGTGAATGTTGATCTACCAGTCTAAAAAGAAGGTGTAGTCTACAGTTTTCGAGAGAGTGTTTGAAAGACTTCGAGTGGCTCGGCTAAGAAAATGGCTCTATGCACTGCATTCACTGTAAAGCCTGTGGGACGGAGTTTGCAGGTAACACAGCGTTCGCCACTGAATCTACGCATTTTAAGTGCGAGAGCTTGATCACAATATTGACCACAGGCTAATCAACACCAACACCAATGACCACAGGCGAAACAACACCAATCAACATTAATTAAAAAAAGCTTTACACATAAAGCTTCAGTGATTGTTGTTTTTCTTATTAGTGTTGATTGGTGTTGTTTTCAAATGAAAGAAATCTGTTAATATACAATTTGTTGTTGTGGTGCTCATTGATTTTTGGTGGGTGCTCCTACATTTTTGCTGGTGCTCCTAACTTTTTGAAGTTTGACAAGGAGTGATCCAAAAGGAAGGCCATCATTCTCCTTGTAGCTTCATCCACAGTGCTCCCTCCAATCTCTGCCACCACAGAAACCTAAGGAAAAACAAGATTATAATTAATCTTGGTGGTTGGTGAGCAGTGACTCATTATAAAGGTAAAAAGGTGTTGTTTTACACTACCACAGAGGAATTTTAAACAAAGTATGTTACAGACATTTCATGAAGACTCTAAATAATCATACCAACTTGTGGAAAATGGCCATCCAATGTCCCCTTTAAAAGAGAAAACAGAGAAGCCACTACATACCACTTCTTTGTGGATGGTGGGGTCTGCCAATTTCAGCTCCATTGCTTCCACATCTGAGACCGTCTTCAGGGGGAAAAGGATATCCTGGGGTAGTACTGCAACAGAGTTTCCATCACGCTGTGTGAGGAGTGACTGTATCATCTTTCCATGAACCCTCTGCGTCTCCTCTCTTAATTTCCTCCAGGAGGGATAGAAGGCGATAAACATGCCATCCCTAAACATAGAATTATTGGTTCGTTGCTGAATTCTATGGTCTGGTGTAACAGCTGAAGGTGTTGAAGGTGGAGGGGACTGGACAAATGGACGGATGTTGTTCAACTGAGGAGCCTCTGGTTGGCAGATCTCTA
>JAGGEC010000127.1:0-23931 GCA_019155185.1 Beaufortia kweichowensis | reverse complement strand
AAAATATAGGTGTTTTAGGATCTATTGATAGGGTACACTGTTTGGTTGCTAGGGGAGTAACTAGGCATGCACCAATGATTATATTTAAGGGTTGCCATGAGTTAAACAAGCCCACACCAATATTTCTACTATGTTCTTGCTGCTGAAATATAGGTTTTAGATCGGGTTGCTAGGCTGAACACTGTTTGGTTGCTAGGGAGTAACTAGGCATGCACCAATGATTATATTTCAAGCAATGAGTTAAATGAGCCCACAACAATGTCTCTACTATGTTTTTCTGCAGAAATATAGGTGTTTTAGATCGGCTGATAGGGGGAGTACACTGTTTGGTTGCTAGGGAGTAACTATGTATGCACCAATGATTATGTTTGGTTTTAAGCATGGCAGTTAAAAGTAATGAGCCCACACCAATATTTCTACTATGTTCTGCTGCTGAAATATAGGTTTTTAGATCGGGTTGCTAGGGGTAACACTGTTTGGTTGCTACTATGTTCTGGGAGTTTTTACTAGGCATGCACCAATGATTATATTTCAAGCAATGAGTTAAATGAGCCCACACCAATATTTCTACTATGTTCTGCTGCTGAAAAATAGGTTTTTTAGATCGGATGCTAGGGTACTCTGTTTGGTTGCTAGTGAGTAACTAGGTATGCACCAATGATTATGTTTTAAGCCATTAGTTAAATGAGCCTACACCAATGTCTCTACTATGTTCTGCTGCAGAAATATAGGTGATTTAGAACGGTTGCTAGGGTACTCTGTTTGGTTGCTAGTGAGTATCTAGGTATGCACCAATGATTATGTTTTAAGCCATTAGTTAAATGAGCCCACACCAATATTTCTACTATGTTCTGCTGCAGAAATATAGGTGATTTAGAACGGTTGCTAGGGTACTCTGTTTGGTTGCTAGTGAGTAACTAGGTATGCACCAATGATTATGTTTTTTAAGCCATTAGTTAAATGAGCCCACACCAATATTTCTAATATGTTCTGCTGCAGAAATATAAGTTTTTTAGAACGGATTGCTAGGGTACACTGTTTGGTTGCTAGGGAGTAACTAGGCATGCACCAATGATTATATTTCAAGCAATGAGTTAAATGAGCCCACAACAATGTCTCTAATATGTTTTTCTGCAGAAATATAAGTGTTTTAGATCGGTTGATAGGGTACACTGTTTGGTTGCTTAGGGAGTAACTATGTATGCACCAATGATTATGTATTAAGCCATTAGTTAAATGAGCCCACACCAATATTTCTACTATGTTCTGCTGCTGAAATATAGGTTTTTTAGATCGGTTGCTCGGGTACACTGTTTGGTTGCTAGGGAGTAACTAGGCATTCACCAATGATTATATTTTAAGCCAAGAGTTAAACAAGCCCACACCAATATTTCTAATATGTTCTGCTGCTGAAATATAGGTTTTTTAGATCGGTTGCTAGGGAACACTCTTTGGTTGCTATGGAGTAAATAGGCATGCACCAATGATTATATTTCAAGCAATGAGTTAAATGAGCCCACAACAATGTCTCTACTATGTTTTTCTGCAGAAATATAGGTGTTTTAGGTCTGTTGATAGGGAACAATGTTTGGTTGCTAGGGAGTAACTATGTATGCACCAATGATTATATTTCAAGCAATGAGTAAAATGAGCCCACATCAATGTCTCTAATATGTACTGCTGCAGAAATATAGGTTTTTTAGATCGGTTGCTAGGGTACACTGTTTGGTTGCTAGGGAGTAACTAGGCATGCAAAAATGATTATGTTTTAAGTCATTAGTTAAACGAACCCACACCAATATTTCTACTATGTTTCGCTGCTGAAATATAGGTTTTTTAGATCGGTTGCTAGGGAACACTGTTTGGTTGCTAGGGAGTAAATAGGCATGCACCAATGATTATATTTCAAGCAATGAGTTAAATGAGCCCACACCAATATTTCTACCATGTTCTGCTGCTGAAATATAGGTTTTTTTTAGATCGGTTGCTAGGAAACACTGTTTGGTTGCTAGGGAGTAACTAGGCATACACCAATGATTATATTTTAAGCCATGAGTTAAACAAGCCCACACCAATATTTCTACTATGTTCTGCTGCTGAAATATAGGTTTTTTAGATCGGTTGCTAGGGTACACTGTTTGGTTGCTAGGGAGTAACTATGTATGCACCAATGATTATGTTTTAAGCCATTAGTTAAATGAGCCCACACCAATATTTCTACTATGTTCTGCTGCTGAAATATAGGTTTTTAGATCGGGTTGGTAGGGAACACTTTGTTTGGTTGCTAGGGAGTAACTAGGCATGCACCAATGATTATATTTCAAGCAATGAGTTAAATGAGCCCACACCAATATTTCTACTATGTTCTGCTGCTGAAATATAGGTTTTTAGATCGGTTGCTAGGGTACACTGTTTTGGTTGCTAGGGAGTAACTAGGCATGCACCAATGATTATATTTTAAGCCATGAGTTAAATGAGCCCACACCAATATTTCTACTATGTTCTGCTGCTGAAATATAGGTTTTTAGATCGGTTGCTAGGGTACACTGTTTGGTTGCTAGGGAGTAACTAGGCATGCACCAATGATTATGTTTTAAGCCATTAGTTAAACGAGCCCACACCAATATTTCTACTATGTTCTGCTGCTGAAATATAGGTTTTTTAGATTGGTTGCTAGGGTACACTGTTTGGTTGCTAGGGAGTAACTAGGCATGCAAAAATGATTATGTTTTAAGCCATTAGTTAAACGAACCCACACCAATATTTCTACTATGTTTCGCTGCTGAAATATAGGTTTTTTAGATCGGTTGCTAGGGTACACTGTTTGGTTGCTAGGGAGTAACTAGGCATGCACCAATGATTATGTTTTAAGCCATTAGTTAAATGAGCCCACACACCAATATTTCTACTATGTTCTGCTGCTGAAATATAGGTTTTGATCGGTTTGCTAGGGTACACTGTTTGGTTGCTAGGGAGTAACTAGGCATGCACCAATGATTATGGCCATTGCCCACACCAATATTTCTACTATGTTCTGCTGCTGAAATATAGGTTTTTAGATCGGTTGATAGGGAACACTGTTTGGTTTGCTAGGGGTAGTTGCTAGGCATGCACCAATGATTATATTTCAAGCAATGAGTTAAATGAGCCCACAACAATGTCTCTACTATGTTTTTCTGCAGAAATATAGGTGTTTTAGATCTGTTGATAGGGAACAATGTTTGGTTGCTAGGGAGTAACTATGTATGCACCAATGATTATGTTTTAAGCCATTAGTTAAATGAGCCCACACCAATATTTCTACTATGTTCTGCTGCTGAAATATAGGTTTTTTAGATTGGTTGCTAGAGGTACACTGTTTGGTTGATAGGGAGTAACTAGGCATGCAAAAATGATTATGTTTTAAGCCATTAGTTAAACGAACCCACACCAATATTTCTACTATGTTTCGCTGCTGAAATATAGGTTTTTTAGATCGGTTGCTAGGGTACACTGTTTGGTTGCTAGGGAGTAACTAGGCATACACCAATGATTATATTTTAAACCATGAGTTAAACGAGCCCACACCAATATTTCTACTATGTTCTGCTGCTGAAATATAGGTTTTTTTGATCGGTTGCTAGGGTACACTGTTTGGTTGCTATGGAGTAAATAGGCATGCACCAATGATTATATTTCAAGCAATGAGTTAAATGAGCCCACAACAATGTCTCTACTATGTTTTTCTGCAGAAATATAGGTGTTTTAGATCTGTTGATAGGGAACAATGTTTGGTTGCTAGGGAGTAACTATGTATGCACCAATGATTATATTTCAAGCAATGAGTAAAATGATCCCACATCAATGTCTCTACTATGTTCTGCTGCAGAAATATAGGTTTTTTAGATCGGTTGCTAGGGTACACTGTTTGGTTGCTATGGAGTAACTAGGCATGCACCAATGATTATGTTTAAAGCCATTAGTTAAACGAGCCCACACCAATATTTCTACTATGTTCTGCTGCTGAAATATAGGTGATAGGTTTACTCAAATGCTACTATCAATAAGATCGACAACAAGTCAGACACAAGACTGATAGTGTATATCATACTCAGACCAAGATCTGAGAGGAGAGAGAGCAGTCTCTCTGATCCAAAGATCATCAGCTCTCTCTCAGTCTTCTCTCTCCCCGCAGCCTTTTTATTGTGGTTAGTAACATCCATATAAGGAAATATAACACATAGATCTTGAAGAACTTTTGACCTCGATATACAGATCATGAGACACATGCTAAAAGTAAAAAGCAGAACATGTCTTAAATCATAGGCCTCGCTAAAGTAAAAGACCATAGCGGACCGGTCATGCTAGAAAAGGAACCATACATTGCTCTAAAGAATAAAGGATAAATCATTAACAGAAATATTCATGCCATAGTAATTTTTACCATACATTGACTTTTACAAAAACAGATACATAAATCTTAACATTTCCCTCCTGTTTATCATTTATTCTTTCAGGTTTATCAGAACTATACCTTTACCTGTTGGTACTTTCAGTATAATTCATCATCAAGAAATAATCTTCATGATAAACTTCTCTATATGACATTACCATTACTGTCCGTTTCTTTATCTTCCATAACAAGGGTTTCATATAAATCTTCATCAGTTTGATTATTTTCCATAGTAATCATATACACTCTAGCAAGCATAGAATTTACCATTCTTTTGATCATTGCTGTAATACATGGAATCACACATGTCATACATAAACAAAATAAAATCAATACTGCAAATATTGGTACGAGTATTTTGAGAAGCACATGCCACCACTGTCCTCCAAACAACCATTGCAGAAGTCCACTTGTTGTCACTAGATCTTCTTCCATGACGTCTCGTAAGGCAGTTAAATTGGTTATAGCTTGATCTATAACATGTCCATCTTCATCATTCTCAGGAATAAAAGTACAACTAGTTGTTCCTACCACAGTACAAACTCCTCCGAGCGAAGCAGTCATCTGGTCCAGGACCATCTGGTCCTGCATCTCCATTAGTCGTAATGCGGTGAGTTCTTCTTTGATACCTTTTAGTGCTGCGATAGTCGTGTTGACAAAGCTTTCAAATCGATAAGTCACTGTTTCCACTCGAAGCATAAGTTTACCAACACCAACCCAAGGAAAAAGGGCTAGTGCTACTTTTTGTCCATCATTCCACAACTTGTGGTCCAGGGGGACCTCTGAGCCCCAGATGGAGTCATGCTGCTTGAAGTTTTCTTGTCTTTTCCTGCGATGGTAGTTCTTGGCTGTGATGATGTAGGAGTGGTCAGCAGGTATCATTGGAGCACATCGTCCTTGCCATCCTGTGGGCAAGTTGGTCTATAATGCTCAATCCACATAACCAGACAAAATTCGCTCATGGAGTCGTTCCCATGGCATCTGGTACGGTGACATAAGCTGCACACTTAGCTTTTCCTTTGGCTTCAGATTCATTAAAATGTCCTGTTGCATTCTTGGTACAAGGTGAATATATAATACCACAATTATGATCTGGAACTTTTCCTACTTCAGTGGTCTTGCTAAAGAACGGTGTCCAGCTCTCATAGCAGGTGAAATTGGTTCTGGGAGACACATGGACAGGTCCGTACAATTTTCTGTTGGTGTTCAGTTCCAGAGCTAGAAAGTTCTGAAAGTTATTACTGACGTGTCCACAGGTGCCGCAACAGATGATTCATCGCTGCATTCAGCGCTCCGAGAATAGGCTGACACCAGGCACTCTGGAAACAAATCAGACGGGTTTTCAACTGGAATCGGTATCACATGCGGGTTGGTACTGAAACCGCATCTTCGAACACACGTAGCAGTTTGTGTGATTTCCACTGTTGGCGAGAAACTTTGCATATCTGTACCACAAGTTAATATCATAGGTGTTCGTGATACTTCTCTTCAAAAAAAGCGTATTCAGATCAAATCGCTTTGTTCGGTGTAGGATCTCTCTTCTCTTTCTTCTGTACTCCATTCTTCTTTTGCGGTTACACGCTCCCTGTGAGTGTGATGATCATCAGCAAGATGACGAGGTTCCCGCTGCACCCCAATTAGATCTCGTTGTCCACATCGCTTCTCACCCTCCCTCTTTTCCTGATTCCTAATAGAGTAGGGATCGTTGGTTTCTTCACTGACGTTGAGACGAACAGCCACTAAAAAGCTGAACCCTTTGAAGTCAGACTGTCCCCACTACTCCGTGAATCACTTAGAGAAGGTTGGAGTTTGATATGGCTTTGATGAACCCACGAAGGTCGTTCTGCAATCTTTACTGCGGTTGGGGTGGTTATCAGCACTTGATAGGGACCTCCCACTTCGGGCTGGACCAGGTCTTCCGCTTTATGACCTTGATGAAGACGTGAATCGCCTGGTTTCACAGCTGTGTCCTGTAAAACAGAAGAAGAAGGAGATTTGGGCAGTATGTTTGCTTTGTTTCACTTCCTTTTCATTAAAAACCTTTTTCAAGTAATCACTAAGAGTGTGCTCTTCGTCTGCTTCTTGAACTATTGATGGAAAATCAGGTATTTTAAACTGTCGGCCATATATGATCTCAAAAGGTGTCAGGCCCTTTAGATGAAGGTGTTATTCTCATGTATAACTTTACCAGGTCTAAACATTCAGGCCATGGTCTCTTTGTTTCTTCCATGCATTTCTTCAATCTATTTTTAATTGTGCCATTAGTTCTTTCTACCAGCCCTGCACTCTGAGGGTGATAAGCACAGTGATGTTTCAATGTCATGACTAAATTCTCAGCCATCTTCTTGACAACTTCATTTACAAAATGAGGACCATTGTCACTGTATATCTTTTCAGGTACACCATGGTTTGGAACTATATTTTTACATATAGCTTTTGCTACCAAGTATTGCATCTGCTTTTGCTGAAGGCACAATTTCTACCCATCTTGAGAAAACATCTATTATCATCAGGCAATAACGATAGGGTCCACTCTGACTTAATTCTATAAAGTCCATACAAAGATGTTGAAATGGGTGTTGTGGTTCTGGAAAACGTCCTCTCTTTGGTCTCAGATTTCCCTGTGCATTATGTCTTATACACACTCTACATGCTTTACAAAAATTTTTTGAGTAAGAATTGAAACCATAGGCTTTAAAGTATTTCTCTATACTATTTACCATCCTCCTGTTGAGACATGGCATGGCCCATGGCTCAATATTGCTGCTGCTTTAAATAAAGCTTTGGGTAGAATAGGCTTATCATCTACACACATCAAATCATCATTGTTTTTACAGCACCTCATGCGTTTTCCAGTATTCTTGTTCTTTTGGTGGTGCGGCATTTTGCATATCTCATTCCATTCTATGTGATCTGACAATGTCATGGCATTTCCATAAATGAAATCTAATAGTGGCTGTGTCTTTTTGAGCATAGCTAGGGATCCAAGCCCTGCAATAATTACACAATCCTAAAATGACATCATGTGTCTTTTTGTTACAGGTTTTGGTACGGCTAAAATAGCCTGCTTTCTTTGTGCTTGTATAAATTTCCTCGGATGTAAGTCTGTGCCCTAAGTATTGAACTTCTTTTACCCACTGCAGTTTCTGTTTCTTGACTTTTATTTCCTGTTTTTGCTAGATACTGCAGCAAAGCTATAGAATCAATTTGCATTGTTCTTCAGTGTCAGAGGCCACTAAAATGTCATCTACATATATAAGTATTTGACTTTCCATCGGAGGATTAAATGCTGCTAAACAATTACTAATTGCTTGTGAATAAATCGTTGGACTCTCACAACAACCTTGGGGTAACCTATTGTATGTATATGACTTTCCCTGAAAGGTAAAGGCAAACCAAAACTGTGAATCTGGATGTATGGGAATGCAGAAAATGCATTGCTAATGTCTACTACAGTGAACACTTTACATGTTGGTTTTAACTGATTCAATAGCGTTATGTGGATCTGGGACCAGGGGGTTACAAGATCGTACTGCCTCATTCACTGCTCTCAAATCCTGCACCATTCGCCATTCATTTGTGTTTCTATTTCTGGTTGTTCTTCAAAAATCCCCATAGTCTGTATGGCTGCTGCACAGTCTACTATGGGTTCATCTAGTCAATCTGTTTCAGAACCTGGGTTTATAGGGGAGGGGACGAAACTCTCTATGTCCCTCTCTTCCGTTTTTTAGTTTCTAAAGGGGAGGGGGATAGAACTCCCCATGTCTCACTTTTCCATTTTTCTGACAGTTTCTCATCTTATTATACTTTATTCTCAATTCACTGTCTCTTTACTTTTTATTTATACTGCTTATACTGTTAAAAATATTTCACATCAACATATATTACTAACCACTTCTCATACGAGGATTATCCAATAATCACAAAAACCACTGCTCCTTAAAGCTATAGAGCAAATTTGTCTCTTCTCTCTTATCAACCCTCACACACACACACACAGCAGCACATCTGTTTCTCTCAGACTCTCTTTTGTTTGCGCAAACACCTACCACACTTACTTTCTCACACACTCTTCTTTTCAACACATAAACAACACACTCAACCTTGAGCAACCTCTCACACAATTCTTATTGAGATCTGGAATCTTCTTTGTATTTCACAAAAACAATTGACTCATTTAACTTAGTTCAATTTGGAGAAGTTTACTGAAGTGCTCATACCACCACAGGCTCACCTTCAGGCATATCACACAAACCATTACTATAATAAAAGCAAATATGCTTACGTTATAATGGCGCGCCAGTTTGTGCGATAGCCTTCTTGTCAACCCATAGCAGATTCACCCTCCAACCTTTTTTCCAATCACATTACACTCTGTCTGAGCAACCCGTCAATTTTACTCACTCTTTCACTGCAACTTTCATTAAGACAGGAGAAAAGCAGTATTGACAGGGATTTTCACCCCCTGCAATTTACTGTAATTTACTCCAGGACGGATTTCCTTATACTCACTTAACAATAAACACAGATCATACAAATACACAACTTAACATTTGTTGATACACTTTCTATACACAACAAATAACCTAACGAGTTTGCACTCTGTCTCATCAGTTTGTTTTTCTGATGAAGGCAACCCTCGCCAGAACCAATGCCTTACTTCTTACAGGACTTTAGCCTAGGATTCTTCTCAGCTTTTTTTTTTTTTTTTTTTTTTTTCTTCCCCTTTTAACTGCTGCCTTTATTTCTAATCTCTGCATTAGATTTTTACATTCTTCTACATTCAGCTTCCCTGTCCACTGATATTTCTTCTTCCACTTGTTAACATACTTTTATATTATCTTCTCCTAATTTTGCCATATATTTCACATCTCCTATCAATTCAGGCTGTTCTACACAATGGCCACAACAATTTCCCATAATTATGTATTTAGTAATTATACTTCTAAGTCGACTATACTTAATAATTAATGATAATATATATATGTACTACAAAAATAAAAAAAATTAAATGTTTCAGAGGTCCAGGGCACCTACTTCAGTCAGACCACAGATTTTGTTGTCACCGTTAGGTTTCCTCTGTGCTGCTGATTCAGTGTCCTGAACATGACATTCACACACACACACATACCATGCACACAATATTCACTGGTAGATTCTACTAGATCTACCCATTTAGACTCTTCAATGTCTAAACAACTTTCAGTAAATTCTACAAGATTTACTTTCAGGCAAATTCTACTAGATTTACCTACTTAGACTCTTCAAGGTCTAAGACAACATTTAGTAAATTCTACAAGATTTACTATCTAGCAAATTCTTCAAGATTTGCTCACCCAGTGCACTGGGCGTCTGATTCTTGTCCTGCTTCAATTCCGTCAATCCGGACCACCAGCCGGGAAACCTAAGGCCGCCTGGCGAGGAATTTTCACCACCAGGACTTTTGACTCAATTCCTATGGAATCCGGCCGTCGACGGGCTTCGGGCGTTGTCTCCCCCACCGTTGATCTTCGGGTATGTTGGAATCCGGCTCCAAGGACCAAGATGATAGGTTTACTCAAATGCTACTATCAATAAAGACAACAATCAGACCAAGACTGGTGTATAATACTCTTCATGAGGGAGAGAGCAGTCTCTCTGATCCAAAGATCATCAGCCTCTCTCTCAGTCTTCTCTCCCGCAGCCTTTTATTGTGGTTAGTAACATCCATATAAGGAAATATAACACATAGATCTTGAAGAACTTTTGACCTCGATATACAGATCATGAGACACATGCTAAAAAGTAAAAAGCAGAACATGTCTTAAATCATAGGCCTCTTTAAAGTAAAAGACCATAGCGGACCGGGTCATGCTAGAAAAGGAACCATACATTGCTTTAAAGAATAAAGGATAAATCATTAACAGAAATATTCATGCCATAGTAATTTTACCATACATTGACTTTTACAAAAACAGATACATAAATCTTAACAGATTATGTTTTTTGCTAAGCCATTAGTTAAATGAGCCTACACCAATGTTTCTACTATATTCTGCTGCAGAAATATAGTGTTTGGTTGCTAGGAGTAACTAGGCATGCACCAATGATTATGTTTTAAGCCATTAGTTAAACGAGCCCACACCAATATTTCTACTATGTTCTGCTGCTGAAATATAGGTTTTTAGAAATGTTTGGTTGCTAGGAGTAACTAGGCATGCACCAATGATTATATTTCAAGCAATGAGTTAAAATGAGCCCACACAATGTCTCTACTGCTGCAGAAATATAGGTTTTTAGATCGGTTGCTAGGGTACACTGTTTGGTTGCTAGGGAGTAACTAGGCATGCACCAATGATTATATTTCAAGCAATGAGTTAAATGAGCCCACACCAATATTTCTACTATGTTCTGCTGCTGAAATATAGGTTTTTTTAGATCGGTTGCTAGGGTACACTGTTTGGTTGCTAGGGAGTAACTAGGCATGCACCAATGATTATATTTCAAGCAATGAGTTAAATGAGCCCACACCAATATTTCTACTATGTTCTGCTGCTGAAATATAAATATAGGTTTTTTAGATCGGTTGCTAGGGTACACTGTTTGGTTGCTAGGGAGTAACTAGGCATGCACCAATGATTATATTTTAAGCCATGAGTTAAATGAGCCCACACCAATGTCTCTACTATGTTCTGCTGCAGAAATATAGGTTTTTTAGATCGGTTGCTAGGGTACACTGTTTGGTTGCTAGGGAGTAACTAGGCATGCACCAATGATTATGTTTTAAGCCATTAGTTAAATGAGCCCACACCAATATTTCTACTATGTTCTGCTGCTGAAATATAGGTTTTTTAGATCGGTTGCTAGGGTACACTGTTTGGTTGCTAGGGAGTAACTAGGCATGCACCAATGATTATATTTTAAGCCATGAGTTAAATGAGCCCACACCAATATTTCTACTATGTTTTGCTGCTGAAATATAGGTTTTTTAGATCGGTTGCTAGGGTACACTGTTTGGTTGCTAGGGAGTAACTAGGCATGCACCAATGATTATATTTTAAGCAATGAGTTAAATGAGCCCACACCAATGTTTCTACTATGTTCTGCTGCAGAAATATAGGTTTTTAGATCGGTTGCTAGGGTACACTGTTTGGTTGCTAGGGAGTAACTAGGCATGCACCAATGATTATGTTTTAAAGCCATTAGTTAAATGAGCCCACACCAATATTTCTACTATGTTCTGCTGCTGAAATATAGGTTTTTTAGATCGGTTGCTAGGGTACACTGTTTGGTTGCTAGGGAGTAACTAGGCATGCACCAATGATTATATTTCAAGCAATGAGTTAAATGAGCCCACAACAATGTCTCTACTATGTTCTGCTGCTGAAATATAGGTTTTTTGATCGGTTGCTAGGGTACACTGTTTGGTTGCTAGGGAGTAACTAGGCATGCACCAATGATTATATTTCAAGCCATGAGTTAAATGAGCCCACACCAATGTTTCTACTATGTTCTGCTGCAGAAATATAGGTTTTTAGATCGGTTGCTAGGGTACACTGTTTGGTTGCTAGGGAGTAACTAGGCATGCACCAATGATTATATTTTAAGCCATGAGTTAAATGAGCCCACACCAATATTTCTACTATGTTCTGCTGCTGAAATATAGGTTTTTAGATCGGTTGCTAGGGTACACTGTTTGGTTGCTAGGGAGTAACTAGGCATGCACCAATGATTATATTTCAAGCAATGAGTTAAATGAGCCCACAACAATGTCTCTACTATGTTTTTCTGCAGAAATATAGGTGTTTTAGATCGGTTGATAGGGAACACTGTTTGGTTGCTAGGGAGTAACTATGCATGCACCAATGATTATATTTCAAGCAATGAGTTAAATGAGCCCACATCAATGTCTCTACTATGTTCTGCTGCAGAAATATAGGTTTTTTAGATCGGTTGCTAGGGTACACTGTTTGGTTGCTATGGAGTAACTAGGCATGCACCAATGATTATGTTTTAAGCCATTAGTTAAACGAGCCCACACCAATATTTCTACTATGTTCTGCTGCTGAAATATAGGTTTTTTTAGATCGGTTGCTAGGGTACACTGTTTGGTTGCTAGGGAGTAACTAGGCATGCACCAATGATTATATTTTAAGCCATGAGTTAAATGAGCCCACACCAATATTTCTACTATGTTCTGCTGCTGAAATATAGGTTTTTTAGATCGGTTGCTAGGGAACACTGTTTGGTTGCTAGGGAGTAACTAGGCATGCACCAATGATTATATTTCAAGCAATGAGTTAAATGAGCCCACAACAATGTCTCTACTATGTTTTGCTGCAGAAATATAGGTGTTTTAGATCGGTTGCTAGGGTACACTGTTTGGTTGCTAGGGAGTAACTATGCATGCACCAATGATTATATTTTAAGCCATGAGTTAAATGAGCCCACACCAATATTTCTACTATGTTCTGCTGCTGAAATATAGGTTTTTTAGATCGGTTGCTAGGGTACACTGTTTGGTTGCTAGGGAGTAACTAGGCATGCACCAATGATTATGTTTCAAGCAATGAGTTAAATGAGCCCACAACAATGTCTCTACTATGTTCTGCTGCAGAAATATAGGTTTTTTAGATCGGTTGCTAGGGTACACTGTTTGGTTGCTAGGAGTAACTAGGCATGCACCAATGATTATATTTCAAGCAATGAGTTAAATGAGCCCACACCAATATTTCAATATTTCTACTATGTTCTGCTGCTGAAATATAGGTTTTTTAGATCGGTTGCTAGGGTACACTGTTTGGTTGCTAGGGAGTAACTAGGCATGCACCAATGATTATATTTCAAGCAATGAGTTAAATGAGCCCACACCAATATTTCTACTATGTTCTGCTGCTGAAAAATAGGTTTTTAGATCGGTTGCTAGGGTACACTGTTTGGTTGCTAGGGAGTAACTAGGCATGCACCAATGATTATATTTCAAGCAATGAGTTAAATGAGCCCACACCAATATTTCTACAATGTTCTGCTGCAGAAATATAGATTTTTTAGATCGGTTGCTAGGGAACACTGTTTGGTTGCTAGGGAGTAACTAGGCATGCACCAATGATTATATTTCAAGCAATGAGTTAAATGAGCCCACAACAATGTCTCTACTATGTTCTGCTGCAGAAATATAGGTTTTTAGATCGGTTGCTAGGGTACACTGTTTGGTTGCTAGGGAGTAACTAGGCATGCACCAATGATTATGTTTTAAGCCATTAGTTAAATGAGCCCACACCAATATTTCTACTATGTTCTGCTGCTGAAATATAGGTTTTTTAGATCGGTTGCTAGGGTACACTGTTTGGTTGCTAGGGAGTAACTAGGCATGCACCAATGATTATGTTTTAAGCCATTAGTTAAATGAGCCCACACCAATATTTCTACTATGTTCTGCTGCTGAAATATAGGTTTTTTAGATCGGTTGCTAGGGTAACACTGTTTGGTTGCTAGGAGTAACTAGGCATGCACCAATGATTATATTTCAAGCCATGAGTTAAATGAGCCCACACCAATATTTCTACTATGTTCTGCTGCTAAATATATAGGTTTTTTAGATTTTAGATCGGTTGCTAGGGAACACTGTTTGGTTGCTAGGGAGTAACTAGGCATGCACCAATGATTATATTTCAAGCAATGAGTTAAATGAGCCCACAACAATGTTTCTACTATGTTCTTCTGCAGAAATATAGGTTTTTAGATCGGTTGCTAGGGTACACTGTTTGGTTGCTAGGGAGTAACTAGGCATGCACCAATGATTATATTTTTTAAGCCATGAGTTAAATGAGCCCACACCAATATTTCTACTATGTTCTGCTGCTGAAATATAGGTTTTTTAGATCGGTTGCTAGGGTACACTGTTTGGTTGCTAGGGAGTAACTAGGCATGCACCAATGATTATATTTCAAGCAATGAGTTAAATGAGCCCACACCAATGTCTCTACTATGTTCTGCTGCAGAAATATAGGTTTTTTAGATCGGTTGCTAGGGTACACTGTTTGGTTGCTAGGGAGTAACTAGGCATGCACCAATGATTATATTTCAAGCAATGAGTTAAATGAGCCCACACCAATATTTCTACTATGTTCTGCTGCAGAAATATAGGTTTTTTAGATCGGTTGCTAGGGTACACTGTTTGGTTGCTAGGGAGTAACTAGGCATGCACCAATGATTATATTTCAAGCAATGAGTTAAATGAGCCCACAAAATGTTTCTACTATGTTCTGCTGCTGAGAAATATAGGTGTTTTAGATCGGTTGATAGGGAACACTGTTTGGTTGCCTAGGCACACCAATGATTATATTTCAAGCCATGAGTTAAATGAGCCCACACCAATATTTCTACTATGTTCTGCTGCTGAAATATAGGTTTTTTAGATCGGTTGCTAGGGTACACTGTTTGGTTGCTAGGGAGTAACTAGGCATGCACCAATGATTATATTTCAAGCAATGAGTTAAATGAGCCCACACCAATATCTCTACTATGTTCTGCTGCTGCAGAAATATAGGTGTTTTAGATCGGTTGCTAGGGAACACTGTTTGGTTGCTAGGGAGTAACTAGGCATGCACCAATGATTATATTTCAAGCAATGAGTTAAATGAGCCCACACCAATGTTTCTACTATGTTCTGCTGCTGAAATATAGGTTTTTAGATCGGTTGATAGGGTACACTGTTTGGTTGCTAGGGAGTAACTAGGCATGCACCAATGATTATATTTCAAGCAATGAGTTAAATGAGCCCACACCAATATTTCTACTATGTTCTGCTGCTGAAATATAGGTTTTTTAGATCGGTTGCTAGGGTACACTGTTTGGTTGCTAGGGAGTAACTAGGCATGCACCAATGATTATATTTCAAGCAATGAGTTAAATGAGCCCACAACAATGTCTCTACTATGTTCTTGAAATATAGGCAGAAATATAGGTGTTTTAGATCGGTTGATAGGGTACACTAACCAATATTGTTTGTTCTGTTGCTAGGGAGTAACTATGTTTGGTGCAGGGAGTAAATCAATGATTATGATTTTTTCAAGCCATGAGTTAAAATGAGCCCACACCAATGTCTCTACTATGTTCTGCTGCAGAAATATAGGTTTTTAGATCGGTTGCTAGGGTACACTGTTTGGTTGCTATGGAGTAACTAGGCATGCACCAATGATTATGTTTAAAGCCATTAGTTAAACGAGCCCACACCAATATTTCTACTATGTTCTGCTGCTGAAATATAGGTTTTTTTAGATCGGTTGCTAGGGAACACTGTTTGGTTGCTAGGGAGTAACTAGGCATGCACCAATGATTATATTTTAAGCAATGAGTTAAATGAGCCCACAACAATGTCTCTACTATGTTTTTCTGCAGAAATATAGGTGTTTTAGATCGGTTGATAGGGTACACTGTTTGGTTGCTAGGGAGTAACTATGTATGCACCAATGATTATGTTTTAAGCCATTAGTTAAATGAGCCTACATCAATGTCTCTACTATGTTCTGCTGCAGAAATATAGGTTTTTTAGATCGGTTGCTAGGGTACACTGTTTGGTTGCTAGGGAGTAACTAGGCATGCACCAATGATTATATTTTGCAAGCAATGAGTTAAAATGAGCCCACACCAATATTTCTACTATGTTCTGCTGCTGAAATATAGGTTTTTTAGATCGGTTGCTAGGGTACACTGTTTGGTTGCTAGGGAGTAACTAGGCATACACCAATGATTATATTTTAAGCCATGAGTTAAATGAGCCCACACCAATATTTCTACTATGTTCTGCTGCTGAAATATAGGTTTTTTAGATCGGTTGCTAGGGTACACTGTTTGGTTGCTAGGGAGTAACTAGGCATGCACCAATGATTATATTTCAAGCAATGAGTTAAATGAGCCCACAACAATGTCTCTACTATGTTTTTCTGCAGAAATATAGGTGTTTTAGATCGGTTGCTAGGGTACACTGTTTGGTTGCTAGGGAGTAACTAGGCATGCACCAATGATTATATTTCAAGCCATGAGTTAAATGAGCCCACACCAATATTCTCTACTATGTTCTGCTGCAGAAATATAGGTTTTTAGATCGGTTGCTAGGGTACACTGTTTGGTTGCTAGGGAGTAACTAGGCATGCACCAATGATTATGTTTTAAGCCATTAGTTAAATGAGCCCACACCAATATTTCTACTATGTTCTGCTGCTGAAATATAGGTTTTTAGATCGGTTGCTAGGGTACACTGTTTGGTTGCTAGGGAGTAACTAGGCATGCACCAATGATTATATTTTAAGCCATGAGTTAAATGAGCCCACACCAATATTTCTACTATGTTCTGCTGCTGAAATATAGGTTTTTAGATCGGTTGCTAGGGAACACTGTTTGGTTGCTAGGGAGTAACTAGGCATGCACCAATGATTATATTTTAAGCCATTAGTTAAAATGAGCCCACACCAATATTTCTACTATGTTCTGCTGCTGAAATATAGGTTTTTAGATCGGTTGCTAGGGTACACTGTTTGGTTGCTAGGGAGTAACTAGGCATGCACCAATGATTATATTTTAAGCCATGAGTTAAATGAGCCCACACCAATATTTCTACTATGTTCTGCTGCTGAAATATAGGTTTTTAGATCGGATCACTGTTGCTAGGGGAGTAACTACACACCAATGTTTGGTTGCTAGGGAGTAACTAGGCATGCACCAATGATTATATTTCAAGCAATTAGTTAAATGATGCACCAATGATTATATTTCAAGCAATGAGTAAAATGAGCCCACAACAATAAAGGTGTTTTAGATCGGTGAGCCCACACCAATATTTCTACTATGTTCTGCTGCTGAAATATAGGTTTTTAGATCGGTTGCTAGGGTACACTGTTTGGTTGCTAGGAGTAACTAGGCATGCACCAATGATTATATTTTAAAGCAATGAGTTAAATGAGCCCACAACAATGTCTCTACTATGTTCTGCTGCAGAAATATAGGTTTTTAGATCGGTTGCTAGGGTACACTGTTTGGTTGCTAGGGAGTAACTAGGCATGCACCAATGATTATATTTCAAGCAATGAGTTAAATGAGCCCACACCAATATTTCTACTATGTTCTGCTGCTGAAATATAGGTTTTTAGATCGGTTGCTAGGGTACACTGTTTGGTTGCTAGGGAGTAACTAGGCATGCACCAATGATTATATTTTAAGCCATGAGTTAAATGAGCCCACACCAATATTTCTACTATGTTCTGCTGCTGAAATATAGGTTTTTAGATCGGTTGCTAGGGTACACTGTTTGGTTGCTAGGAGTAACTAGGCATGCACCAATGATTATATTTTAAGCCATGAGTTAAATGAGCCCACACCACAATATTTCTACTATGTTCTGCTGCTGAAATATAGGTTTTTTTTCAGATCGGTTGCTAGGGTACACTGTTTGGTTGCTAGGGAGTAACTAGGCATGCACCAATGATTATATTTTAAGCCATGAGTTAAATGAGCCCACACCAATATTTCTACTATGTTCTGCTGCTGAAATATAGGTTTTTAGATCGGTTGCTAGGGTACACTGTTTGGTTGCTAGGGAGTAAATAGGCATGCACCAATGATTATATTTCAAGCAATGAGTTAAATGAGCCCACAACAATGTCTCTACTATGTTTTTCTGCAGAAATATAGGTGTTTTAGATCGGTTGCTAGGGTACACTGTTTGGTTGCTAGGGAGTAACTAGGTATGCACCAATGATTATGTTTTTCAAGCCATTAGTTAAATGAGCCCACACCAATATTTCTACTATGTTCTGCTGCTGAAATATAGGTTTTTAGATCGGTTGCTAGGGTACACTGTTTGGTTGCTAGGGAGTAACTAGGCATGCACCAATGATTATATTTCAAGCAATGAGTTAAATGAGCCCACAACAATGTTCTACTATGTTCTGCTGCTGAAATATAGGTGTTTTAGATCGGTTGCTAGGGTACACTGTTTGGTTGCTAGGGAGTAACTAGGCATGCACCAATGATTATATTTCAAGCAATGAGTTAAATGAGCCCACAACAATGTCTCTACTATGTTTTTCTGCAGAAATATAGGTGTTTTAGATCTGTTGATAGGGTACACTGTTTGGTTGCTAGGGAGTAACTAGGTATGCACCAATGATGCACCAATGATTATATTTCAAGCCATTAGTTAAATGAGCCCACACCAATATTTCTACTATGTTCTGCTGCTGAAATATAGGTTTTTAGATCGGTTGCTAGGGTACACTGTTTGGTTGCTAGGGAGTAACTAGGCATGCACCAATGATTATGTTTTAAGCCATTAGTTAAATGAGCCCACACCAATATTTCTACTATGTTCTGCTGCTGAAATATAGGTTTTTAGATCGGTTTGGTAGGGTACACTGTTTGGTTGCTATATGGAGTAACTAGGCATGCACCAATGATTATATTTCAAGCAATGAGTTAAATGAGCCCACACCAATATTTCTACTATGTTCAACTGAAATATAGGTTTTTAGATCGGTTGCTACTTGGTTGCTAGGGAGTAACTAGTTCCAATGATTATGTTTTAAGCCATTAGTTAAATGAGCCCACACCAATGTTTCTACTATGTTCTGCTCTGCAGAAATATAGGTTTTTAGATAGGGTACTAGGTGTTTTAGTTAAATGAGCCCACACCAATATTTCTACTATGTTGCTAGGCTAGGGTACACTGTTTGGTTGCTAGGGAGTAACTAGGCATGCACCAATGATTATATTTTAAGCAATGAGTTAAATGAGCCCACAACAATAGGCTATGTTCTGCTGCAGAAATATAGGTTTTTAGATCGGTTGATATTTGCTAGGGAGTAACTAGGCATGCACCAATGATTATATTTCAAGCAATGAGTTAAATGAGCCCACAACAATGTCTCTACTATGTTCTATATAGGTTTTTAGATCTTTTGGTTGCTATGGAGTAACTAGGTATGATTATATTTCTGCAAACGCCACACCAATATTTCTATTTCAATGAAATAATGTCTCTACTAGGTGTTAGGTTTTTAGATCGGTTTGCTAGGGTACACTGTTTGGTTGCTAGGGAGTAACTAGGCATGCACCAATGATTATATTTCAAGCAATGAGTTAAATGAGCCCACAACAATGTTTCTACTATGTTCTTCTGCAGAAATATAGGTGTTTTAGATCGGTTGCTAGGGTACACTGTTTGGTTGCTAGGGAGTAACTAGGCATGCACCAATGATTATATTTAAGCCATGAGTTAAATGAGCCCACACCAATATTTCTACTATGTTCTGCTGCTGAAATATAGGTTTTTAGATCGGTTGCTAGGGTACACTGTTTGGTTGCTAGGGAGTAACTAGGCATACACCAATGATTATATTTTAAGCCATGAGTTAAATGAAGCCCACACCAATATTTCTACTATGTTCTGCTGCTGAAATATAGGTTTTAGATCGGTTGCTAGGGTACACTGTTTGGTTGCTAGGAGTAAATAGGCATGCTCAATGATTATATTTCAAGCAATGAGTTAAATGAGCCCACAACAATGGCTGGCTGCCATTTTAGACTGTGACAGTATCGCACTACTGAATTAGAAGTAGTGCCTACTTATCAACCGGCCAAACCAGTACGCTCTATATAGTATGAATACGGGAAGTATGAATGAAACTCGGACGCATTTCACGTCCGCCATTTTATGCATCACGCGTGACGCATTTCCTCACAGCAGCCCGAACATTTAAAGAGCCCGCCACACTGCGCTGATACCTCGCGATGTTTCCCAATAATCTTACCGCTTCCACCGGGCGTTTTACGTCGTTTAATTTAGCAATTCAAAGGAGGCGTCGGTCAGCTACTTGCAGATCACGCCTTTATAAACTGCTTGGAAACCATTTACTAAATAACGTAAGTATCTTCATCTATTTGACCAGTAAAATTTACCTCAGAATAAAAAGACCTGTGAACCGAATTACTAGTTTTGGCAAGAAAATAATTCACTTGTGATATTACCATGAATAAATAAACAAATGCAAGTACAAATACACAATAAAAAAGTTTATTAATTAAAATAATAATGAATAATACAACAAAAATTATACACACAAACACTTACACTTCATCTTTATACAAGCCAACAATATAAATAAATAAATAAAATACATACACACACATATATAAAAATTTATGCTAAAACTATGAACTATTCTAAAACTAATCAACCATGTACACATTACAGACCGTCAAACCTACAACCT
The DNA here is from genome assembly GCA_019155185.1 of Beaufortia kweichowensis. NCBI lineage: Eukaryota > Metazoa > Chordata > Actinopteri > Cypriniformes > Gastromyzontidae > Beaufortia > Beaufortia kweichowensis. The sequence continues at coordinate 3,252 of JAGGEC010000127.1, read as the reverse complement.
ACTGCCACCTGAACCCTTCTGTGCCCATTCTTCGCCTCTACTTTGAAGATGGAGCTGACCTCCGTCCCAGCCTCCGACTTTCACGACAGTCCATCAACTCCCTGCTTTCTGCTTTAAAGTCAGATTCTGACCATGGCTGGGCAAACGATATTGAGGTGCTGGTGTTTCTGTACTGGCTGGCCCATGCAGCATCATACAGGGTGGTGTCACTGGCCTTTGACATCCCAAAGTCCACTGTGCATGACATCGTGCACAGAGTGAGCAAGGGAATCCTCAGGATTTTGAAGAGGCTGATTTCTTTCCCCACAGCAGATGACTTGGAGGCAGTTGGAACAGGTTTTGCCCATCTGGCTGGGTCTCCAGTTTTCCTCAAAATAGCTGGCGCAATAGATGGGTGTCACATCCGCATCAAACCACCAGCAAGTGACGCCCAATGCTATTTTAACAGAAAGCTGTTTCATTCTGTCCAGATGCAGGCAATCACTGATCACCAGGGGAAGTTTCTAGACATTTTTGTTGGGTATCCTGGGTCTGTGCATGATGCCAGGGTGCTAAAAAACAGCCCAGTTTACACTGGTCGACTATACCCACCTGCAGGAAAATGCATCCTTGGAGATGGGGGGTATCCATGTTTACGTGCCCCCATCTGCCTCATCACCCCTTACAGAGAGCCTGTACAGCATCCTGTACAGGCACGCTTCAACACAAAGCATGCTCGTGCACGGAACATTGTCGAGAGAGCCTTTGGGATGCTGAAGACGCGCTGGCGCTCCATTTTTTTTAAGGCTCTGGAAGTGAGCCCTGCCTTTGTTCCAGATGTCATTGCCTGCTGTGCCGTGCTCCACAACCTCTGTCTTCAGAATGGGGATATTGTTGATCCAGAAGTTGTGGAGGATCAAAACGATGACCCACCTGAACCCCAAAATACAGAAGCCACCGCAGGAGATGTTATGCGGGACAATCTGGCAGTAGCTGTATCGGCACCAGACAACTGTGTGTCTGTTCTTCATGAGCATGATTATCTGTAAAATAATTTAAGTTAAATTTTATAATTGAAGTATTCACTAATCAGTTTAATCAGTTCACTAATCAGTTCTTTAAAATTTACGTTCAAAGGTTTTTAAATGATGTTTTTCCATGTGGGAAATATAAAATAAATAAAAGGGAATATGTTTTAACGCTGTTTGGAGTGTGTGACTATTTCTCTCCAGTGTGGCACTAATTCTCAGACAACATGTTCTTCAGATATGGAACAGCTTGGAACTGCTACAAAATCAATGTGCACATAAGTGCTTTACAAAAAGTTACTGAATCCTGACTATTAAGCACTTTACAACTGTCAAAATTTAGCTACTCAAAATTATTGTTGTGGTAAAGCTTGCTAGAACAGCATGAAACATTGAACATCCTAAAATTAATGGAAAGACAGCATGCAGTTAATTTTAATTTTCTTTATTTAATTTTTTTTGGCAATCATTTCTAAAACCTTCAGAAATCTATCTTCTCTCCTTAGCCTCCCTGTCCCTTCTTTCTTCTCTCTCTCTCTCATTTCTCTGTCTCTTCTTTCTTCCCTTTCCCTGGCCTCTTGCTCTTGCTGTTCTCTCTCTCTCTCTCTCTTTCCTCCCTTTCCATCATCTCTCTCCATCTCCTCCTCCTCCTTCAACAGCATCTTTCTCTCGTTCCCTTTCCTCCATCTCCTGGACCAGCTCCTCAAAATCTTTCCTCTTTCTTGATTGTGGTGCCGACCTCACCGAGGATGGTGAGGGTACAGCAACATCCGGGCCAAATGAGGCAACAAGGGTAGGTGGTGAGATAGATGGTCTACCCCCTATTGCCTCATCCATGACAGCATACCATTTCCAGGATGCTGCTGTAACCTCACCATCCTCAGTGCTCACCCCAGTGTGTGGACATTTCAGATCCTCCAAATTAAAAGCAGAATACAGAGACAGTCAGATAAATACATTAGATTACATCATTACTATCCAACAGAGAAACCCAAGCATGACCAGTTCATGACAGAATTCAAATTTTAAGGTGAACTACCCTTTTAAATAAATCTTACTTTGTATTTTTGTTTAAGGTTTTCCCATTTTTTTTTAACCTGTCCAGCAGAAACCTTCCCATGTAAATCATGGTGGTTCACAAAAGCTCTGTAATAAATGCACAGAAATCAATCATGAAAAGAACGCAGTAGGAACTTAACTTGAATAAAATGATATAAGCTCATTTGTATACTCACTCAAAACCTTTAATGGCAGCATTACATGTTTTCCAGTGAAGAGGGCATCATTTGCCACTTCCACTGGATGAGAAGCTGGGTGTGTTCATCAGTCCCTGTAATATCAAACTAATATTTAAACATCAGTGATTATATAAATAATCACGATCTATTAATGCTACATTGACACGTTGATGCATATTTACAGTAACTTGCTATATAGCAAACAAGTATTTCCCAATATATCAACACTGGTAAAACATAAATAAAACGTAATTCTCTTTAGTTTTGTAGCTTTATTACACTTCTTAACAACAAATGTATAGCAACGACGTTAGCTTATTGACATACCAATGAATAAACATATTTTACAGCCCATTTACAAACATATCCCATCGATTTACGTTGTTTAAAAGTTTAATAAACGAGTCGTTTATTTGTACGATGTTAAACAAGCGCAATAAAAGCACAAGCACAAAGTTTTTCCTGAGGTACTTACACTTAAAAATAGCCGCGCCGCTTTCCGCCATTTTAAGCAATAAAATAACGCAGCCTCCGGATTCTTCTCTGCTTGCTGACTCAGCTCCCCGGGCTCATGGGATAGAAAAGTGTCCATCGAATGAACACTTCAAAAATCTAGCGTTTTTTAGTAGTAGACCATCCGGGTACTTTTCGCCTACTGTTTTTCTGAATACTATGAATTTAGACATACTACTTGCATCGGGTTGCTACTGATTTTTGGTTGCTAGGGGAGTACTATATAGTATGGTAGTACTATGCTGATTTCGGACGCAGCCAATGTCTCTACTATGTTTTTCTGCAGAAATATAGGTGTTTTAGATCGGTTGATAGGGAACAATGTTTGGTTGCTAGGGAGTAACTATGTATGCACCAATGATTATATTTCAAGCAATGAGTAAAATGAGCCCACACCAATGTCTCTACTATGTTCTGCTGCAGAAATATAGGTTTTTAGATCGGTTGCTAGGGTACACTGTTTGGTTGCTAGGGAGTAACTAGGTATGCACCAA
>JAGGEC010000126.1:0-24251 GCA_019155185.1 Beaufortia kweichowensis | reverse complement strand
TTACAGTTTTTAAAATGTCATTTGTAAAGTCATTTGCAAGTTAAAGTTTTTGGGATTTCCAATGTTTCCGCCACCTTTAGACACAACAGCAAACCGTATGTGACTGACTTTGCAGATTACATAAAACCTAAGTGTGTGTTTCTAGTGAGATGTGGGTTGTGTTGGATTTTCATTTTTAAGTGAATTTTGAGTGATTTTTGAACAGTTACTGTACACTATAAATGACCATGTCTCTTTTTAAATGCTGGTGTTCTTTTACTATGCAAATTGGCATCAGTGGACTGCAGTTTTAAGAGCACACTGATTAATCAGTGTCGTACCTTGGTCACAGATCAAAGACTGATCACAGAGCACCGGATACACGCCATATTCTGACTGGCTGTTGCTACATGATGTCTGAGGTCACTACAGTACATCTGTTACATGTGCACACTTTTGCTGAATTATCCTGCTGAAAATGAAAACAATATTAATCATTAAAGAACTCATGAATTAAATGGTTATAATGCATTGTATTTTAATTGTATTGTATTGTATTTTATAGTTGGTAATGTTTGTTTCTATTGTTGGGATGTTAAATGCATCATCAAATGCACCATTAAACTCTACTGAATATACCCAAACATACCACATAAAGTATCACTCTTGTTGTTTACACTCACGCGAAAGTAATAAAAGTGATAATACTTTTGGAAACCATTAAAGCTCTTGTATTTCAGCGATGATGGATTAAGCAATACACTGCCAGTTGATGGTAAGCATTACTGTGACTCTTAATAGGCCACATCAGTGTGATCAGAACTCACAACCAACATATTAATAATGTGCTTAAAATAACACAAGATGTGTCTAGTTTGGGGACAACACATTTGTGTTAATTTATTAATCAAGACATTTTGTGTTACTTTTAACTCAACTTGTGTTACTTTCAACTCATGTGTTGTCTCTTTTATGTATTTAAACGAAGTGACAATACCAATGTGTTACAGCATAACACAAAAATGTGTTAAAAAAAGAACACAGAATGCAGGTAAATAAATGCAGGTCAGGTCGATCAACAGCAAACGGGATAATCAAGCAGACGAGGCAGAGTAATAGAACAGGCTGGTGAGATCGGAGCAGGCAGAATAAACATAATAGTTCGTCGTATCAGCGCAAAAGGGCAGGAGGCAGATCCAAAACGAGAGAAACAGTCCAATGTCAAACACAATAATACAAAAGAGTAGAGAAAACGCTCAGTAATGTCATTGGCCACTGGTAAAAGCAAGACTTCTCAAGCGACTGCCATACAGCTTCACGATTATCTAGTTCATGCGGCGAAAATGAGTGAATCATTCGAACTAATTCATGACTCTATTCAGACGGTTCTGCCCTATTGTTCACTCAAATACTTTTAAAAGAATCGGCTCAAATGAATCATTCATTGGCAAATGCCCAAGTAATATATATCTAACTATAGTTATAAATAACTAACTATAGTTATTTTAATCATTCATTGGCAGCTGCCCTGAACATCTCCTCGTCTTTCGCTTTACGGCAACTCTTTGTAATAACTATTCATTTCGCAAATTGGCAATCTACCAATGAATAGCTATTATTGCCGTAAAACGAGACGGCATGTTCTTGGGCATTTGCCAATGAATTAACTGTGCGCGAAAGCGTTTATTCTCAGTCAGTCAGTTTGTTTAAACTGTTTGTTTAAAGTTATAATAAAGGGTAAAAAGGTATGATAAACTTTTGGTTAAAATTTTGCCCGTGTCAAACTTATACTTTTATAATCTGGCCTTCAAAGTAAAGTAGTTGAAGACTATATTAAATAAAATATTAAACTATGGCTGCTAAAGACCAGTTTGCAGGATGTAAACAACACTGGTCCAGAAGCACTTCCTGTTTAAGTATTTTATTTCACATATGTAATTAAGTCTCAAAGATGTTCCTCATGAACATTTTAATTCAGCGCTGTACAGTAAATGTTCTCCTGTTGGTTGTATTTTGTTCTAACATTTGTGTGTAGTGGGGTTTAAACTGAGACTGAGAGGGAAGTTTTTAGTGACCAGTGCTGTTTACAGTACATCCTTCTAAATGGTCTTATAGTGAGACAATGGTAGCCGTTTCTAAGGGATGAATGTTGTTTCAGCAACTATTACTCAGCTACTATTTTGTTTTGACTCTATTTGATAGGTTTTACTCAAATGCTACTTCATCAATAAAGACAACAATCAGACTCAAGACTGGTGTATACATACTCGCGAGGAGAGTAGTCTCACTTGATCCAAAAGATTATCAGCGCCTCTCCTTCCTCTCTCCTCGCAGCCTTTTATTGTGGTTAGTAACATCCATATAAGGAAATATAAACACATAGATCATGAAGAACTTTTTGACCTCGATATACAGATCATGAGACACATGCTAAAAGTGAAAAGCCAAGAACATGTCTTTAAATCACAGGTCACTTTAAGGGACCATTCATCGCTATAAAGAATAAAGGATAAATCATTGACAGAAATATTTTATGCTATAGTAATTCTTTCCCATACATTAACTTTTGCAAAAACAGATACACATAAATCTTACACGACTCTATTACTTCCCAGTATCATGTGTCAGTATGGTAAACAGTGTAACGTGGTCTATTTTGGGATTCACTCAGACATTTCAAGCAAACTTCTATGTCTCTAATGCTCTCCACTGCTGCTGTAGTTCACTGTGAATACAACATTTTTTTCACTCTGCTGCTTCCAACAGGCAAGACGCATGCATGCAGGATCCATTTTATGCTGTGAGGAAGTAAATAACATCCATAAAATAACTTAGTGAGTATATTCATATCTACTTGTACTTGAATCTGTGAATGGTCTGATTCCACTTTTTCCTGTGACAGATATATATATCACATATTTTCAGATATTGTGATTAGTCCAGTTTCTCTCGGTAGTAGCAAAGGATAAATATTTCTATACAGACTAAAAACAAGACTAAACAACGGTAGAAACTGGTCAGTCGGTTTGGGTCATATTATGTATTATGGTGTATTAGGAGTTTCTAGGAAGTTTATTGGTGACATGATAAATGTGCTAATAAACTGCAAATGATTTGCAAATAAAAGTAAACAGGACAAATTCATGAAAACGAATGAAAAAAGTTTAGGAATGACTTCATCAACAGAGAAAAAATACTGAATTTCAAAAATATAAAATTCCAAATGTGTTTCTTTTAAGGAGTTTAAAGTACATCGAGAGAAAACGCCTGTGAATTGTCTGATTTCAATTCTTTTCTTCATTGAACACAGTGCTCAGTGCTCGTGGTAAATAACTGCTCTGCACCCCTTCAGAATGAGTTTCTCTAAAGGGCACAACATAAAGACTCACTTAAAGGTGAGAGAACTTCAAGTGGTAATGCTAAAACAATACATTAATGCCATGGTATTAATTATTATTTCCATTTTAAGGCATATAGTCGTGATCTCCAAACACAGCAATGTGTCTCTGATGAGAAACTACAGTCAATAGATCCTCCACATCACAGCATAGTGATGAAAACTCTTCTGCCGCAGTCCAGGTAAGACATTATGATTGTGATATATGTGATGATTTTGCAGCCACACAATAATGTGTGACAGGGAAACTTTTATGAATATGAGTAGGAATTATTCTTGTTCTTATTCAGTGTTTGTTGTGTTTTTAGTCTGTGTCAGGAATGAATCTTGCTAAAACTCCAGCTGTGTGTGTCCATGAAGAGTGATTAGTCAATGGGTCAGTCCAATATCATTCAGATTGGGGAAACTCTCTTCTGTCTGATCTGAGTGTGTTATGCAGTTCACAGTACAATAATTATACTTTTATCTATTAATTCATGTTGTTTATTGAAAACATTTAATAAACATTCACCAGAAAAACAATTTTTCTTTTCTACAGAAAAACACCAGAATCAAAGATGAACTTGGACTCCATTTTCAAGGTTTGTGTGTACCTTCTTAATTCTTTGGGAGCAAAACTGTTTCATTTGGGTTATTTTTTCTGTTATGGTTAATTTTAATTATAGAGCTATAGTAATTATAATTTGTATAAACTGTAATGAATGTATATATTTGTCTTTATTTAGCAAGCTATAGGTAAACAAAAAGCTTTGTATACCTTTGTAATGTTGTTTAACAGTCTTTTGGTATAACAGCTGTAAAACAGCTTTATTTGTAGCTGTAATTATATCCCTTCAGTTTTTGTAGATGCTGCTGTCTGATGATTCATATTTTAGTAGTGTGTTTCTTTTACATTATAGGTGTGGATATAGATATATTAGATATTAAATTAGCTTTTATATTTCCATGTCTGCACTATATCGTTTTTGTTTTTGCTGTTTTGAAACAGTGCTACATTGATAAAGTGCTATACAAATAAACTTGAATATACAGTTTAGTAATTTCTATTCTACATAAAAATCATTGCTGATTTGTGTGTTGATCCTTTCATTCACTATCTCTGTTATTGAATGGAGCTTCACTTCAAATTTTATATATTCACTCAGATTCTAGGAAGCTGAGCACAAACTCACCTTTTAGTAATGAAGAAAGAGTTAAACATGCTCTTTTAAGAGACTGTTGAGTCCAGATTACCCAGAATCCTCTAAAAGAGAAGAAGATAATGATGATGATGAGAGTCATAGCAGAGTCAGAGAGGCTGTTCTGAACATCACACTGCACATCCTGAGAAAGATGAAGCAGACAGACCTGGCAGACACACTACAGACCAGTAAGACTGGATCATTTTGAAGAATGAGACCTTTTTATTGGATTTCTATAATAACACATCTCATGAAATTTATCACATCCCATAAACTAAACAATAATAAAGACAAACAAACATTTTGTTGTGTTTCTCTATCAGGACCTGTTTTTTCATAATGATCAATTCGTGTATTATTTGTAACATAACTAAAATCCCCCTTTCTCTTGTCAGGACTGATGCCTATATATCAACAAAAGCTCAAATCCAGACTAAAGGAGAAATTCTCCCCAGAGAATTAATGAAGGAATGTGCAGTCATGGTAACTCAACAGATTTGAATGAGATCTACACAAAGCTTTACATCACAGAGGGATGGAGGTGGAGATCAATAATGAACATGAGGTGAGACAGATTGAGACATCATCTAGAAGATCAGAGACACAGGAGAGACCAATCAAATGCAATGACATCTTTTAAAGCTTTACCTGAACAAGACAAAGTCATCAGAAGTGTGCTGACTAAAGGAGCTGCTGGAATTGGAAAACCGTCTCTGTGCAGAAGTTCATTCTGGACTGGGCTGAAGGAAACGAAAAATCAGGAAGTTCATCTTATATTTCCACTTCCTTTCAGAGAGCTGAATTTGATCAAGACAAATCTCAGTCTTATGGAACTTGTGAATCACTTTACAAAGAAACAAAACAACTGACATCGAAAGATTATGAAGACTACAAAATCATGTTTATATTTGATGGTCTGATGAGTGTCGACATCACATCTAAACTTCCACAACAATCAGAGTTTGTCTGATGTGAGAGAATCAGCCTCAGTGGATGTGCTGTTGACCAACCTCATCAAGGGAAATTCTACTTCCTTCTGCTCTCATCTGATCACCTCACGGCCAGCAGCAGCCAATCAAATCCCTCCTGAGTCTGTTGATCAAGTCACAGAGGTACGAGGATTCAACGATCCTCAGAAGGAAGAATATTTCAGGAAAAGAATAAGTGATGAGAGTTTGTCTGATAAAATCATCACACACATCCGATCATCAAGAAGTCTGTTCATCATGTGTCACATCCCCCTGCCTCTTCTGCTGGATTTCAGCCACTGTTCTAGAGACAATGTTGAGTAAAGCAGAGAGTGCAGAGATCCCCAAGACTCTCATTAATAAATGTTCACACACTTCCTGATCTTTCAGACCAAACTGAAGACCCAAAAGTATGATGGTAAATATGAAATAGATCCTCACCAGACCAGAAAGAGCATTTTCTCACTAGGGAAGTTGGCTTATGAGCAGCTGGAGAAAGGGAACCTGATCTTCTATGAGGAGGACCTGAGAGAGTGTGAAATTGATGTGAGAGAAGTGTCCATGTATTCAGGAATGTGTACTCAGATCTTCAGAGAGGAGACGGCACTGCATCTGGGGAGGGCTGCCTCAGCTTTATACATCTGAGCATGCAGGAGTTTCTAGCTGCTTTATATAAGATGATGTCCCTTTGAAACAAAAATTCAAGACACATTAATATGTTCAGGCCATCTATGACTGATTTACTGAAGCAAGAAGTGGATAAAGCCTACGGGAGGAGAACGGACAATGGGACCTTTTCCTCAGATTTCTTCTAGGTCTCACACTGAAGTCTAATCAAACTCTCTTACAAGATCTCCTGAGAAACACAGTAAACAGCTCTAACAGCAGTCAGAAAACAGCTACTTACATTAAAGAGAAGATCAGAGAGAATCAATCTCCAGAGAAATCCATCAACCTGTTTCACTGTCTGAATGAATTGAATGATCATTCTCTAGTTCAGGAAGTTGAGTCATATCTGATCAGATCACATGACAAACGTCTCTCTGGAGTCAGTCTGTCTCTGGCTCAGTGGTCAGCTCTGGTGTTTGTGCTGCTGAACTCAGAAGAGGAGCTGGATGAGTTTATACTGAGTAAATATGATCCATCAGAAGAATGTCTTCTGCGTCTGCTGCCAGTGATCAAAACATCTAGAAAAGCTGTGTGAGTATTTTATAGTGTCAAATGATTTTTGCCCCTTTCCAACACAGTCCCTGGAGACTGTGAGAAACATTTTTAAGGTCTCTTATCTGACACACTCAGTTCAGCTCATAAAGCATTTTAGTGATGAACTGAACTGAGGTGTGTGTCTAATAAGATAAACATTAGTTTAGTCTTATACACTTTAAAGTTTCTGCCAGGTGTGTTGGATCAAGGCTGCTGGGTAACTTGCAGAAAAGTTGAACTAAACTTTATTGATTTGGACAATATTGCAGGACATACAGAAGAGCAGAAACACAGGCTCATGTAAATGTAATTTTAAAATTAACTTTAGACTTCATACATCAGAATGACATTTAACCAATAGATGATCTTTTGTTTTAAAACAAATACTAGAGACTTCTGTGCTGCATCTTTAACACTGTTATGTCAAGTGGAATATATAGCACAGTATATTATAACCATCTTAATATATTTGGTATTTGAGAATCATCATGTATATGTAAGGATGGTTCAACTACAGTGGTTCAGGCTGTAGGAAATGACTAAAAAAGGATAACAGCAAGCAATCCTGAGGAAAAAAGAGAGACAAGATCCAGAGCATTTCTTACATTTCCATTTTATATGTTCCCTGACCATGTGACTAAACCCAACCTAATACAAACAAACTGACCAATCAAAAGACCACATTGTACCCCACTGTACTGTATAAATATCTGAGGGAAATAGCCACAATAGCCACAGATGCAACTAAGACATCCTCTGTAGCCACAGAGTCACAGCTTCTCAAGTCTATAAAGTTCAAGGTCAGTCAAACCTTGAACTTCATAGACTTCAGAAGCTGTGACTTCATGTCTTCACCTGGGACACATGATAAGATGATGTGAGAGAAAACAGCCCTCAGCTCCACATATACAGTATCTGGAATGACAGTTTCAGCCATAAACTGGTTAGGAAGTTTTTTTTGCAGAACACAGTAAAACGAATTATTACTTCCTGGTAATAAAGTGTCTATTTACTATACATTAGTAAAGAATTAGTGAATTAGTCGTTCATTGGTAGTTGATTAAGAAATCACTGAATAAAAAGAAAAAATATTGTATATTTATTCATCATTGTTTATTTGAATTAACTGTAACTTAAGAGTGTTACCTTCCACAATAATAATAACAAACCTAAACATGACCATTTACTTATAATTACAAATGATTTTTCTTGCTGCAGTCTGAGGTTGTGCAGTATTACAGATGAAGGTTGTGCTGCTTTGGCTTCAGCTCTGAGATCAAACCCCTCACACCTGACACAACTGGATCTGAGCTATAATAATCTAGGCGATTCAGGAGTGAAGCTGCTCTGCTGGACTGTAGGATCTCACACTGTAAACTGAAGATATTACAGTGAGTGTCACATTATTAATTACAGAAAAACTAAAGGAGGGAAAAATCTGTTTGTGTATTTGTAAACTGTAAGGACCAATCTGGTTTGTGCAAGGGCATGGCTTGACTCAAGTGGTTCAAAGAGTCAGAGACAGGATCATGACATTGCTTATTAAAGGACAAGCACATGATGATGTTAAATATTGAGGGCCTGCAGTCTCTTAAATTATTTTATCTCTTTGAACTGAAGTTAGTAAAACGCACTTGATATTAAAATATAAAGATAAAAAAAAGATAATGAAACATTTTTATGCATAGCACTTTTCTATTAGTGTGTTCTAGCTGAATGCTTGACAATTTTTCCACTTTTTTCCCCTGCAGGCTTTTTAGCTGTGGGATTACAGATGAAGGTTGTGCTGCTCTGGCTTTCAGGCTCTGAGATCAAACCCCCACACCTGAGAGAACTGGATCTGAGCTATAATACATCTAGGAGATTCAGGAGGAAGCTGCCCTCTGCTGTACTGGAGGATTCACACTGTAAACTGGAGATTGACGGAGTGGACGCCCCTGTAAAGTTTGTTAAATGTGACGTACACCCCCTCTGGTTTTCTTTTTCATGGTTCACTGTGTATAAAAACAAAAATAAGTTGATTGTGTAAGAAATGTGTAAATAGCATTAATCATATTATTGTCACGATGTCACCTGTCTTCGTGTGTTTAAACTTCACTTCCCATGTCACCCTGCACCTCCGCACACCTGTTGTTCATTGTCATCATCATCTACACCAGCACCTGTCTGCAATAACCCGGACTCTTTATATACTGTGTGTTTTGTTCAGTTCACTGTCCAGTCTACTCGTTAGTTACCCGGACTCTTACTCTGTGTTTGATATCATCTGCAAAGTGGATTTATCTTCGTCTCGCCTCCCTTCGCCATCTTCTCGCCTTCTGTGTTCACCACTACCCAGCTGCACTTCCAAGGACAGTATTTTGTTTAAGTTACATTCCTGTTTTGATTTATCATTCTGTGTTTTGTTTTCATTAAAGTTACCTTTTGGCATCCGGCTGACTCGGTCCCTTCTGTTCGGGTAACAGAAGACTGGACCCAACAGCATAATGAGTCAGTCGGATGCTTTCCGGGATTTATTTGAAGCTGCTCGTCAAGCCTTCTAATGTAACGCTTCCACTACTCACTCCCACCGCACCTAGCACTACCGCTACAATACTCTCCTCTCCGGGTTGTTGTCGCAAGTCCCGGGCGCCGCCGAGAGTTCTGCCACGGCTAAGATGGCTGCCTCGGAGCCTCCAGTCTCGGCTAAGATGGCTGCCTCTCCGAGCCTCCAGTCCCGCCAAGAGGGCCGCCTCCCGAGCCTCCAGTCCTCGGCTAAGATGGCCGCTCCCGGTAGCCTCCAGTCCCGTGCCAAGAGGGCTTGCTCCTCGAAAGCCTCCAGTCCTGGCTAAGAGGGCCGCTCCCCGAGCCTCCAGTCTCTGCCAAGAGGGCTGCCTCAGGCCTCCAGTCCCGCCAAGAGGGCTGCCTTCCTGAGCCTCCAGTCTCCGCTAAGAGGGCTGCCCCAGCCTCCAGTCCCGGCCAAGAGGGCTGCTCCCGAGCCTCCAGTCCCGGCTAAGAGGGCTGCCGCTCCCGAGCCTCCAGTCCTGGGCTAAGAGGGTTGCCTCCCCGAGTCCAGTCCCGGCTAAGAGGGGCTCAGCCCCGGAGTTCCCAGACTCCTCACCTCTAGAGTTTCCCCCGGAGTTCCCAGACTCCGGGCCTCTAGAGTTTCCCGGAAGTTCCCAGACTCCGCCTCTAGAGTTTCCCCTGAGTTCCCAGACTCCGCCTAGAGTTTCCCCGAAAGTTCCCAGACTCCGCCCTAGAGTTTCCCGCTGAAGTTCCTAGACTATGTCCTAGAGTTTCCAGTTTCTGTTTTAGAAGCCCCAAAGTTCCTAGACTGTTTCCTAGACTCCTCAGAATTCTAGACTCTGTCTTAGATTCCCAAAACTCCGCCATATGGTCAGCCTCTCTAATTACTTCCCCATGCCATCTCAAGCTTATCCCTGCCTTGCCTTCATTTAGTTCAGTGACTACTAGCTTAAGTAGTACTAGCAAGTTTTTCACATGTGAAAGAGTTTAGTCAGCTCCTCGAAAGTGACACCAGACTGTCTTTAGTCGTCACTCCAAGTCAGTCCAGGACAAGGTTTTCAACTTCTAGTGTCCCGTGCAAAAGGAAGTAGTTATGAGAGTCTCTCTTGTCCCAAGTCTCAGGTGTCTTTTCTCAAGTTAGCTCTAGGAAAAGTGTTTTTGAAGACTTTAGGGTTTTCAATGGTCCTGTCCCGCTACCAAGGTACCCTTAGCCAGTTTTCTTCTGGATCTCCTTCCAAGTTTAGTTCCTCACGGCTAGATTCTAGTCAGTCCACAAGTAATCCAATTTTAGTTAGTCAGCACTCTCCCAGCTTTCACTTATTGGGCCTCAGAGGTAATGCATCAGCCCAGTTTATGTCATCTCAAGCCAAGAGTTGTGACCACAGTGGGTCTTCACGGCAACTTGGCATTTCCAGTCAGCCCTGCCAACAGGTTCCCAGTCCCTGTCTCCTCGCTTAGGTTCCCAATCCCTGTCTCCTCTAGGTCCCCAGTTCCTATCTCCCTAGGGTCCCCAGTTCCTGTCTCCCCTAGGTCCCCAGTCCCTGCCTCCTCTAGATCCCCAGTCCCTGTCTCCCTCTAGGGTCCCCAGTCCCTGTCTCCTCTAGGTCCCCGGGTTCCTGTCTCCTCTAAGGCCCCAGCTTCTGGGTCCCCTGTTCCCCAAGGCCAGGGAGTCCCCTGTTCCCCAAGGTGCTTTGTGAGTCCCCTGTTCCCGGCGCGCCAGGAGTCCCCTGTTCCCGGGCGCTTGTGAGTCCCCTGTTCCCGCGCCAGGAGTCCCCTGTTCCTCCTTCAAGGCGCCAGGAGTCCCCTGTTCCCGGGCGCCAGTGAGTCCCCTGTTCCCGGGCGCTTTGTGAGTCCCCTGTTCCCGGGCGCTAGAGTCCCCTGTTCCCGGGCGCTTTGTGAGTCCCCTGTTCCCGGCGGCCAGGAGTCCCCTCTGTTCCCGGGCGCTTTGTGAGTCCCCTGTTCCCGGGCGCTTGAGTCCCCTGCTCCCGGAGCCTCTGAATCCCTGTTCCCCGCCTTCTGAGTCACCAGGCAGCCGCCAGCAGCCTGCACTCCGAAGCGGTCACAGCTGGGCCAGAGCCTGCACCTCGAAGCGGTCACAGCAGCTGGCCAGAATCCTGCACTCCCCGAAGGGTCACAGCCGGGCTGCAGCAGCCTGCACCCGAACGACAGAGGCTCCAGCCGCCAGCGCGCGGGCCAAGAGTCAGCCCCTAGCGCCACTGCAATCAACCTTAGAGCTGGGTACAGCAGCCACAAACAGCCCCAGAGCGGCCGAGATCCAGAGCTCGAGCCTCCTGTCCCTGATCCCAGCTCTCCTGATCCTGACCTCGAGCCTCCTGATCCTGACCCCCGAGCCTCCTGATCCTGACTCCCCGAGCCTCCTGATCCTGACCCCCGAAGCCTCCAGACCCCCGAGCCTCCAGAGCCCGAGCCTCCTGTCCCTGATCCCGGTGCCTCCTGACTCCTGACCCTCAGAGCCTCCTGATCCTGACCTCGAGCCTCCTGATCCTGACCCCCGGCCTCCTGACCTCACTCACCCACCCGCCTCCCTCCCTCCTGTGGATCTTGTGGCGCTGGGACGCTACTTCTACCGGGGGTACTTGTCACGATGTCACCTGTCTCGTGTAGTTTAAACTTCACTTCCCATGTCACCCTGCACCTCCGCACAAGACACCTGTTGTTCATTGTCATCATCATCTACACCAGCACCTGTCTGCAATAACCCGGACTCTTTATATACTGTGTGTTTTGTTCAGTTCACTGTCCAGCTCCACTCGTTAGTTACCCTCGGACTCTTACCTGTGTTTCTGATATCATCTGCAAGTGGGATTCTATCTTCGCCTCGTCTCCTTCGGCATCTTCTCGTCTTCTGTGTTCACCACTACCCAGCTGCACTTCCAAGGACAGTATTTGTTTAAGTTACATTCCTGTTTTGATTTATCATTCTGTGTTTTGTTTTCATTAAAGTTACCTTTTTGGCATCCGCTGACTCCGTCCCTTCTGTTCGGTAACAATTATTGCTTCTTTATAAATTATATTCACACACCACAGTCTTTCTAGACAAAAAAACTTGTTTTAATCAGACAAGTGAACTGCCAATTTATTTATACGAAAGATAAGCACATGACAGTGCTTAATGTCAAACCCTGCAGTCAGTTAAATTATTTCTATTGCTATTGCTATTTAGACTGAAAATATTAAAACACACTTGAGGCAGAAATGTCGGGAAAGGATTTCCACTCAGTTTACAGTAGAACATCCTCTTAAAAACACTTTATGACATATTTTAGCTCATGATAACTGTATATGTGTGTTGAGCTGAACACTTTTCCTCTTTTCTGCAGACTTTCCAGCTGTGATATTACAGATGAAGGTTGTGCTGCTTTGGCTTCAGCTCTGAGATCAAACTCCTCACACCTAAAAGAACTGGATCTGAATAATAATAATCTAGGAGATTCAGGAGTGACGCTTCTCTCTGCTGGACTGCAGGATTCACACTGTAAACTGGAGAAACTAGAGTGAGTGTCACATTATTTATTACAGAAAAACTAAAGGACAGAAAGATGTGCGGTATGGAGCTCACAACGTTTGCCCCGCCTCCACGGTTTCCTGATTGGTCCAAATAACACGTCATTGAATCAATAAATTAAACCATGCAGTAAATAATACATTATAAATGATTAATTAAGAAAAGCTTAAATTTAAGGAGTTGTATTTTGATGTTTGTGTTTGTTAATGATTACAGTGTCTTATGCCAACAACATCTCGTTTTGACATCTCACGTGGTTCTATCTTGCATTGTTCCGTGTGATTTGGACACAGTTACGTTCCCTGCTACACGTTACACCCCCTTCCAGTT
Organism: Beaufortia kweichowensis; assembly: GCA_019155185.1. Classification (NCBI taxonomy): domain Eukaryota; kingdom Metazoa; phylum Chordata; class Actinopteri; order Cypriniformes; family Gastromyzontidae; genus Beaufortia; species Beaufortia kweichowensis. The sequence continues at coordinate 11,162 of JAGGEC010000126.1, read as the reverse complement.
GCGCCCCACGTGGTTCTGTGTGATTTGGACAACTTAAAGTTAAGCCCCCTGGAACACGTTGGGCCCCCTTCCAGTTACGCGTCCCTCTTGTGCGCTCCAGACAGACACTATTGTGTAAAGCAGCTGTGTCTCAATCATCTCACTAGCTCCGAGGTCGCGGACCAGTATATTATGTACATGGATTCGGGCACTGGTAAGGACCCTGGTTCACTACACATTGGGACACTAATGACTCAAATTCCGCCTGCACCACTATGTTCTCATTTCCGCTCTGGTTTCCTCATTATTTACTGCATAAATAAATAACATACAAAATATTAATGCCAATGGCATATAAACTAGGTCAATCACACGCATTACTGTCACTGAGATTACTTTAAACAGAATGGTACCGTTAACTACATTTTAAAAACCGTAAAATGTCGTTAAATTCATCAAAAACCCTATAAAATGTCAGATAAATTTATAAAATGCCAATACAAAAACTCGTCCGCTATTTTTTCAAACTGAGCGGCGTATGAGAATGTGCCATAACTTCTGATAAGGGAACACGGGAAGCGCGTTCCATTCGACCGTAGTTGGACTGCGAAGTGGACTTATTAGGGTATTCTGTCTGACGCGTGTTTCCATGGAAAAAGAATGGAAAAGTAGCACATCTTAATGGAAAAACGTGTTCTGTGTGAACCGGCCCTTGTGTTTCGAACATGAGAATTTTTTTCCTCTTTTCTGCAGACTTTTCCACTGTGGTATCACAGATGAAGGTTGTGTTGCACTGGCTTCAGCTCTGAGATCAAACCCCTCACACCTGACACAACTAAATCTGAGCCGTAATAAACTTGGAGATTCAGGAGTAAAGCTGCTTTCTAAACTACAGAGGGATCCAACATGTAAACTGAAGAAGTTAAGGTTAATTATTTATGATATTATACTTTTTTCTTTTACCATGTATTGAAGTGAGTATCATTTAAAAACAGATTTGTGACTGTGTATTATGTCTTTCTGTTTAATTTTACAGTACTTGACTTCAACTGGTGGACAGCTGCTGTGTGTCCTGAACAACACGATCTGCTGGACTAACACTGATATTAATCCAGTAGATGAAGTGATATAAGTAGATTTATAGTCCTGTAATGAGTCATATAAACTTATATAAACGGATTGTTCATTTTCGTCTGATTCCTCATCAGATTCAGGCTCAAACATATATGGTTCAATAACACCGAGAGCCATATCCTCGCTACTATGGCAATACCAGCAGACGTGTTGTGGTTACACTACACACGGAGCACCTGCGAGTACGAGTTGACGATTTCATCCGATGGCTCACCCGAGGAACACATAAATCCAGACTGTGTTGAAAAAGTGCCGTAAAAAGATCATAAAAGAATATTTTTACAGCAAAAACTTTAGTAACAGGGAACAAAATAAAATATAAAAAAATCCATTCCACCCCCCTTTAAATACTCTTCCTATAGGGAATTCATGCGATTGTCATCAAAATTGGTCAATATGATGCCAAGACATTGAAGATGCAAAATTGCAAACCGATTTTTGAGTTCTCAGCGGTGTTGCCATTGCGATGTAATACATTAATGGCAAAGTCAGGAAAATAGGAAGTGTGTTTTGGCATACATTGAGTGATTTCAATGTTTGGTCATGGGGTCTGTCTACATTGATGCTGCTATTGTGAGTCACAATCACAGCACCACCATCTGGCAACAGGAAGTGTCAGACTTTAAAATGGTCCACTTATATTTACTTTAGTTGCTTTAGACATAGGTGTTGATCACATTGATGTGGCTGTCGTAAGTCACAGTCTGCTGATATTTGCCGATTTAAATGCATGTGCCCACCGCATTTACCACATTGTTTTCTGAGAGCAGTGGTGCTTGGGCCCACCATCGCTGCTTGCAGCCATATTTCTACATGTGTTGTCTGTGAAGGATGGCTAAAACTGTATTTGTCTTCCACTACATTATTGCCTAGCAAGTTTAACCAATAAAATCAGCACAACTTTATGGCATACACATGCTCATATTTATTTGTACAGTGTATTTTTCACAATACATATTTTTTCTAAATATTATTATAGCACATCAGGTTTTAATTTCTTAAAGCCTCTATATGGGAGACACCATTTTCTTGGCATTATAAAACGTGCTAATGTAAAGGTTGTCTAGCTGTATAGCATGTTTTATTTTTATACAGTCATTTAATGTCAAATCAAGCAATTTTGGAAACAGCTCAATTTAAACAATTTGAAATTTTATTTGGATTAATCTTTAGCTGGAGAAAATATACTTAAATGAAACTTAAATATAAATGTCATGGATAAATATTTACTAAGTGATCCACAATTTCATGAATTATTACACACAGAGATGATGTGAGTTTATCATATAATCTGTTGACCTTACAGCAATCGTTGTTGCATTACAAGCCATGAGAAACATCACATTTTGTGTTAAGTTTTCAAATTGTATTACCTCAAAATTGCATCATTTAAGTATTTCTTTTACCTGAAAACACCCAGAATATAATGAGTTCAGAAGATTGCAGTAACATGTGATAGTGATCTAGGATGACCACTGGTGACAGGGAACAGGTGTGACGAGGAGCAAGGCAGTCTGGGAAATGGAGTCCGGTAGTGAGGTGCAGGGTGGAACTGTGACAATATAACAATGTGTAACAGGATACTGAATTGACTTTTTACATTACAATCTATAAAAAATTGTTGTTAAATGCAATTAATGCAAAAAAAAAAATTGAATTTTTTTCCCCCGTAATCATAGGAGAACCACATTAAGTGCTATATAGCACCACTTTAAGTTCTATACATCACCTTTTTTGGTAAAATAAAGACGCTACATAGCACCACTAGCATATAAAGAACCTGTTAAGCCCCTGTATGGTTCTTCAGTGGTTCTTTGGAGTGGTTAAGTGCTATATGGAACCTTTAATGGTCCTACATATCATATTTGAGGTGTTATATAGCACTAAAAGTGGTTCCCCTTATGATTACGATAAAGAACCACTTTTAGTGCTATATAGCACCATTTTTTGTAAGGTGCCACTGATGACTTATTTGTACACTTTGTTATGGTCTTTTTTTGCGTCATGAATGGTTAGGTCAATGATGGAAGGAAGCCTTTGTTATTGCTATTTCTGATAATCATGTTTTTGAATGATTGTCACCCCCTGGCAAATCTTTTTTCCTCCTAAGGCCAAGCTGAGATCTAAAGGCCTTGCAGAAGATGAAGTATATAAGTGGATCCACACAGACATTAAGCACTGAAAGCAGAACCGTCAGCTCCTTTAGGATACTAAACACCTGAACCATTGTACAGTCAATGATGAAAATATAAAGCAGTCTCACCAGATGATAGGGCACAAAACACACACAAAATATTACCACTAGAATGAACATGTTACGCTTAGACTTTTTAAACGTTTGATTACTTGATATAACAGGTGTAGAGGATTGAGCTTGTCTGAGCTTTTGCAGAGTTCTCCAATACAGAAAAATTAAAGAAACTAGCCCAAAGACGAAGAGCGCAATAAACACACAATGGATGATTTTGTAGGCCAAGCTAAGCTGTGGACTGTGTAGAGACTCACAGCTAATATATTCAGAGCTTTGATTATGACTCCAGGAAGTCTGAAGAAATAAGATCAAATAGATGGACCCAATGGCCATAAAGAAGAACCAAGCTGATATTGAAATCACACGGGCAGTACGAACCGTCTGCAGGGCATTTGTTTCCAAAGGCCGGACAATTTTGAGGTACCTGGGGTAAGAAATAAAAAAGTCTTAAAACTATCAAAATCAATTTACATTCCACTGTGAGAATAAAAGTACATTTACTTTGTCATTCCAAACCCTTATAATTTTTGTGAACATTGTTAAATGTTATGGTGATATATTTAGGTAAACCTTACATAATATACCAGCATATTTTTACATGGCACTCCTAAATACTTGATACAATAACGTAAATACAACCCGTCATCATAAAATAAACCTGACAGGGTGATCAGGACCCTAACGAGAAATGTAAAACTGGCAAACTGCACATTATCCCTTACATAACAAATAAAACAAATAAAAATGTATGAGATGGTTACCTGTTTGCAGCAATAAAGTCCATGAAGAGAATACTCGCATACATGTTTATATAAAAGGCTGTTGCTCCAAAGCTGCAGTAAATGTTACGCAGTGTCACTGAATATTTGACATTGCTAGCAATGCCGCAGCTAGATTCTTCAGGTAAACTGTGACGCTGGACTGGACGCGCTGATTGGTGCAGAAATACACCCGCATCGTGATGCAATTCAGTACCAGACTGATAAGAAACACTAGTGAATATGCAAAAATAAAAGCAGGGTGGGTTGAAGCCTCTTTAAAGTCACACAGAGCTTCAGTTATGTTAGTCTGGTTGGGTGTCATGGTGTTATTTAGAAAAGTGGTGAAGCTGGTTGCGGCAGTTGGTGATTCCATCTGGATAAGCAAGAGAGAGAAACATTTAGATTTGTTTGTTTTGAGACCAGGCTTAACTTTGACTATATTCAGAAAAATAAACATTAAAAGATAAAAAATGTCAATTATATACTGTTTCATTTAAAAGATTGTTGACGCAGGCTATAATCACACAGTTGTAAAAATACATTTACACAGAATGCAAAATACAAATACATGCCATTTGACATTTTTTGAAGTTTTTAATGATTGTAGACATAAGCCAGATATTTATTTTTGGTTTCCTTGTTTATTTTGTTTTTCACATTATAGGGCTATTGTAATTTGTACAGATTATTAGCAGTATTTGTTTATTGCAAGAAATTTCTTTTACTTAAAGTATCAAATATTGTTGGTATTTACATTAAAAGTTAATAATAATGCTCCTTGAATGAACGCTGTATATATTGTACATATTCGTGGTTATAAACTGGCACAACACATGTTGTGAAAGGTATATATGCATGCCAACAGACAAAAATAAATGCAAATTTGCAGCACTATTTCATTTTAATGACGTGAATAATAATAAATGCACAGTGTAGAAAAGAGCAAATGCAGCTAGTCTTAATATATTACTTATTGTTTATATCAGCTGTCTGCTTTACAGGTATTAATATAAAAAATACTAGTGTTAACATTTGAGTGGAAACAAAAAATACTTTGAAATATTATTAGGATATTCTCATTAGAATGACTTAATAATAATAATTTGATGTTTGGATTATCATATTACACTTACTTGAAATTCTCTGGTAACCAAGCTGTCCGCTGAGCTTTGATCTAGCTTGTTCGATTCATTCACCACTTCCTTTTGTATACTCATGCAAAGAGGAAATTGGGTTAATATAAACGTTTCAGATGTAAAAGGTATGAAAGCATGAGAAGGAAATGCAGGGTTATTGATTTATTGATTTTTAAAGTTTAATAAATGGGGTAATCAAAGGTTTTATTAAGAAAAAGTATCCTCAATTGTGGACACATATTTCTGTATATATTTTAATATTACACACAATTAAAGTGGGTAGTGGACTGGTGTTCTCCACAGAAGGGAGTGGTTGAGGTCGAAACAGAAATGGGAACACAAAATGAATTTGGACAAAATGACGCGCCTGAGAAAAATGTGATATTTCGCCAATTCATGCACGCTTGTGACTTTGCAAAAAATGTTAGTACACATTGATGTATTGGTGTCATAATTATTCATGCGACTGCCTGTTCTTATCCAATGAGAAGACATTGCGCTTAATTATTCATGACAGAGATTTCGTGTGTCACAAGTGTTTGTTTCCTGGGTGTAACAGTTTGAAGGTTTTGCTTGGCTTAAACCTGTGCGATGTGTAAAAACCTCGATCTCTACTATATAATACGGCAGTATGCGATTTTTTTCGAAATTGCGTACTGCCATACTATATAGTAGGCGAAAATCAGTAAGCGAGGCGAGTAGTATGTCCGAATTCATAGTATTCGAAAAACAGTAGGCGAAAAGTACCCGGATGGTCTACTACTTCCGGCTAGATTTTGAAGTGTTCATTCGATGGACACTTTTCTATCCCATGAGCCCCAGGAGCTGAGTCAGCCAGAGAAGAAGACGGAGGCTGCGTTCTTTTAGAAAATAAAAGCGGCGACGTGGCTATTTTTAAGTGTAAGTACCTCAGGAAAAACTTTGTGCTTGTGCTTTTATTGCGCTTGTTTAACATCGTCCAAATAAACGACTCGTTTATTAAACTTTTAAACAACGTAAATCGATGGGATATGTTTGTAAATTGGCTGTAAAATATGTTGAATCATTGGTGTGTCAATAAGCTAACGTCTTTGCTATACATTTGTTGTTAAGACGTTTAATCGCAGGTATCAGCGCAGTGTGGCGTAGTGATGGGTCGTTCTTGAACGATTCGTTCATTTTGAACGAATCTTTAATGTGACTCGGGAAGAACGAGTCGTCTCCGGGAGTGATTCGTTCAGTCGCGCATGCGCAACATCCTATAGAGTCTTCGGGTTTGAGTCGCTTCGTTCATCACGTGACAGCCCCATAAGCTAAACCAATGCAGTCAGAGCCGGAAAGAGAATTGATTAGTTCATCTCCCGAGTCTTCGGGTTTGAGTCGCTCGTTCTTTGTCACGCGGACCACTTGCGGATCAGTAAAATACTATAAAGTAAAACTGTATTTTTTGTATGTTGGATCATATTTAAGAATTATCATAGAATTATCCAAATATGTGTAATAAGCATTTTCCTAGAAATAAAAATGGTCTGTTCATTTCTGTCACTATGTATTTGTTACTGTTTCTTGAGGATCTGTGTTATTTTATAAATAAATAAAATCCTGTTATAAATAAAATATTGATTGATTTGTCCTTTCACTGTCTTTGTCTATCAATAAACATATAATATAACTATATAATAAATTATAGATTAGACTCTATATAATATATAGAGTTAAATAGAAAATTAAATTAAAGCATAACCAACTCTTTATTATCTTTATTACTACATTCAGTATTATGGAAAAGAACCATCGTGACAGAAATTAAAAGCAATAATTTGAGACCAGAAATGCATCACATAACTGTACGAGTAAATAATAATAATAATAATGACTATGCACCCTTTTGTAAGGAAGGTGGTAAATTAACTAATTTCTCTGCTCAATCACGTGACAAAAGAACATACGACTCAAACCCGAAGACTCGAGAGATGAACTAATCAATTCTCTTTCCGGCTCTGACTGCATTGGTTTAGCTTATGGGGCTGTCACGTGATGAACGAACGACTCAAACCCGAAGACTCGGGAGATGAACTAATCAATTCTTCCGCTCTGACTGCATTGGTTTAGCTTATGGGGCTGTCACGTGATGAACGAACGACTCAAACCCGAAGACTCGGGAGATGAACTAATCAATTCTCTTTCCGGCTCTGACTGCATTGGTTTAGCTTATGGGGCTGTCACGTGATGAACGAACGACTCAAACCCGAAGACTCGGGAGATGAACTAATCAATTCTCTTTCTGGCTCTGACTGCATTGGTTTAGCTTATGGGGCTGTCACGTGATGAACGAACGACTCAAACCCGAAGACTTGTCAGATAAGACGTGAGCCAGGTAAATGATGAATGAATCTTTTCTGTTTCTTATAGCATTATAGTTTGTGTTGTTTGTAGTGTGATCAACGTTTGCATAAGTAGTAGATGTGTTAGGGAAGTAACACGTAACATTTTAATTATATTTTGCTAAAATTAACGAAATGAACGAAATGACTCGAAAAAAGATTCGTTCATTTTGCTGAACAAGACTCAAAGGTCCGAGTCAGTAAAATGATCCGAACTTCCCATCACTAGTGTGGCGGGCTCTTTAAATGTTCGGGCTGCTGTGAGGAATGTATGTCACGTGATGCATAAAATGGCGGACGTAGTACGTCCGAATTTCATTCATACTTCCCGTACTGTCCCGTAGGCACTACTTCTAATTCAGTACGTACTGCACAGTACGCAATTTCGGATGCAGCCTTAGTTTTTCTCACTCTATGGCTGATATTTAGTAAGATGACAGTTCTGACAAAAGAACGTAGAATGAATGGCTATACTCACCCCAAAGCTGTCCTTTACTTTGCCTGTTTACACACAAGTGCCGGACCATGTTGAAATTGGCAGATGATAGCCTACAGTTATTCGTGAGGCAAGCTCCATAGCTCCCATCCATCACTTGTTGAATTCCAGCCTTGCTCTGAAGGATGACAGGTAGAGGATCCACACGCCAGTCTTCAATGGGGATAATCCAGAATAGTAGTGATGTGACATTGGAACTGAGGCGTTGGAACTTGTATTGAGAATAAACGGGCGTGCCAGATGAAGCCTCGATTCAAAGCTTGTGTTGTCAGTTAGTCTTTATTAGAGTACTGAAAGGGGGTTCGAAACTCACGTCACTTTGTGGTTGTTGTGGAACAACAATAAAAAGCGAAAACAGGGTTTAAACAGACGGAGATATAACAAGATAATGGGCTACAGCTCTATGTGACTGGATAACGCATAGAACGACTGTGATGTCGTGCGAGTGTGACGCCAGAGGGCATCATTGACTTACAGTAAAAATCACTCGGTTTACAGAACATCAGTCGTGCGGGATTTATTTTTAGGATATAAATGTATTTAAATTAATTGTTACTTCGGATGTTTTGTAACGTTTGTGTTTATTTAGCCCGGAATATTGATGTTTATAAATAATTGATGTGAGTGTGTACTTCACACTTTTGTACTGGAGCAGGTGTAAATAAAGCTTTGTGACTTAAGCCCTATTCGCACGGGATTAGTATTATCTAGGGACCTCTAGTCATTTGTAATAATTGCGGAGGTTGTCTGTGATCTTAATCCCGTGCGAATCGGCCATGTCTCTTATTTATAAAGTAAAAATTCCCCCGCAAATGACCCATATTTCGCCGATCACAGAGGTTCTGTGATAATATTAGTCCCGTGCGAATCGGCATCTCTGTGATTTGGTCAGCATTTGGCGGTCGTATATCATATTTTCAAGGTTTTTTCAAAGTTTTAAGTGTATTTTGGGTGCTGGATATACAACGATACAATCTGCAGAAAGAAAAAGCTGAACGCCACGAGACGAGCGGAAAAAAAGAATGAATAGATGGATGACATGTATAGCGGCATTCTTTTTATGATATGACATACATATCTTTACATATATGCCTATAATGACAGGACAATAGTCTATTCAAAATAGTGCACAATCAAGCGAGGAGGTTTATATCATAATTCGAGGTTACGGTTCCATCTAGTCGCCCACTGAAACCATATTTCATATGTTATGTACTGCTTCGCCATCATATCCGGAAGATAAGTCGGTAAATTCGAGTAAAATCTCAGGCTTCGCTTATCCCGTGCGAATGCACCACACGAAAATCAGACGCGGGGGGTAATTTCTAAATCACACAAGGTCCCCAGATAATACTAATCCCGTGCGAATAGGGCTTTAGTTCATACGCACTCAGCGTTATTTCTCTGAATACGTTTTAAAGCGTGTATTTTATTCCCACACCTGACAAACATCCACTTTCAGAATGAGCACTGTATGTTTGTTCGTTTACTGATTTGATATGTAGCCTATAAGTGTGATTGTAACGTTTGTTTAAAATTCTGGACTTTGAATAACCATTTACATGCCTAAGACATTTGGATTGTAAGAATGTACAGGAAGTTTCATATACAGAAACAGGGACTGGTACTGTTTTATCATTAATTAATAACTCCCTATTAACTCAATAGAATGTTTGGGAATCCCAACATGGCGGCGCGGTAGCTTCAATGTTATGACGTTATGCGCTAACCAGTCATTTATATAGATCAGGTGATCTATGGGTGAAGGTAATAAGGCAAAGGATTATGGGAGGTGTAGTGTGTGTCAATGATGAAGAAAGTGCCCTCTGGTGGAGTTGACGGCTGTGACAGCAATTAAAACATTACAAACTGTTTACCCTTTTGCTGTAACATTTCAAATCCGTATTCCAATTTTTATGTATACATTATCATGTTTAATAAACATGTTTAATTAACACTGAGCTAGCTAGTTTATTATAGATATTATAGATCTTTAATGACAAACATAACCGGAAAGTGACATGGTCAGATCTGAGTAGCCTTAAATACAATAAAACACACAGAATACAAGCACTGATATTCAATGGTATTTAATGGATTTTTATGAAAAACATTACACTTAAGAAAACATTTGCAATTGTTTTGTAAAATATGTCAAATAGGTGACCCTGGACCACAAAACCAGTCATAAGAGTCAATTTTTCTGAATAAATGGAATACATGGAAAGCTGAATAAATACGTTTTCCATGTATGGTTTGTTAGGATAGGACAATATTTGGCTGATATATAACTATTTGAAAATCTGGAATCTGAGGGTGCAAAAAAATTAAAATATTGAGAAAATCGCCTTTAAAGTTGTCCAAATGTATTCCTTGGCGCTGTATCCACTCACAAAAATAAAACCTTTAATATATTTAGGGTAGGAGTTTTACAAAATATCTTCACAGAACATGATCTTTACATAATATTATAATGATTTTTGGCATAAGAAATTTATAATTTGGATGTATTTTTGGCTATTACAAATTTACCTGTGCTACTTATGACTGATTCTTGATGAAGAAAGCTAAAATTTCGATTGCCATGGAAAAATATTTACAGAATGAGCCACAATTCTGTAAATTATTACACACAGAGATTGGTGCAGTGGGTTTATTATACAATCTGTTGCATGCAAGTTGTACATGTGTTGACTGCTTAAAAATGAGAAACATCACATTTTGTTTTTTCCCCCCCAAAATTTTAATACTTTCACATTTTATCATTGAAGTATTTATTTTTCCATATAAATAATTATCAAAATGAAGATTTTGAGCTGGGGACCCTTTAGTTGAATTGACACAGAATTAACCTAGAGTACTTTTTAGAATATGCATTTTGGCAAAGCACCTTTACAGAACACCAGTTTTCTCAGAAACCGATTAATGATAAGAAAAACGTCAGATCAGATGCTGAAAATACATGGTTTAAGTCAGGCTCAGTTTAGTGGGCAGTCAAAATAAAAAAATAAAAAACACCTTTTTAGGTTTTTAAGTTGTTAA
>JAGGEC010000125.1:0-24762 GCA_019155185.1 Beaufortia kweichowensis | reverse complement strand
ATTTTCTAGTTCTTAGTTTCTTAGGACACACAGAGAGACGAGCATTACAATCAGTCCATTCACTCGGCTCTTACTGGTACCTCACACAGTCTGTTACCCACAGTGGACTTCAGTGGGACTGGAAAGTGATCCAGCACTGGACTCCTCACTGACTGATTGGAGGAGAGTCCTAACTGAGTGTCAAACAGCTCTTCCAGCAGTCAGCAGTTGTTCTTCTCATCAAAACTCACCTTATGAGTCTCCACAGTCTCTCTCAGCTCCTGAACATCCTTCTGTCTCTCCTGGTATGTTTTCTGTCTCTCCTTCAGTTCTTTCTGTTGGAAATAATGATAAATCAGATAAACTGTAAATAAGAGTGAATTTGAAAATCAAAGAAATATATGTTATACAAAAACGTACATATAATTTATAACAATAGTTATCCTTATTGTGTGTCTACAGTTTGATCATGAAGTAATATTTATTTACTGTTTAACTCTGAACTAATCATATTATCATACCACTTGTTTTCATCTCTTACCTGTTTCTCAGTTCTCTCTGCTGCAGCTGATACAGTCTTATGATTATTGTGTTCATCCACCATACACAGATAACATATACAGCACTGATCAGTGTGACAGTAAATCTCTAGTAGTTTATCATGTTGAGAGCAGATCATCTGCTGAAGTCGTCCAGTAGCATCTATCAGTTTGTGTTTCTTTCCTTTAAATAAATTCTCATGTTGATCAAAATGAGTTTGACAGTAAGAGTTCAGACACACCAGACAGGACTTGACAGCTTTGTGTTTTCTCTCAGTACAGACGTCACACTCCACATCTCCAGGTTCAGCATAACAGTGATCAGGACGAGCAGCTTGTAGTTTAGTCTTCTTCAGTTTCTCCATCACTTCAGTCAGCATGATGTTTTACCTAAAACAGGTCTTGGAGGAAGGTCTGTCTGCACTGAGGACAGCTGTAGATTCTCTTCTGATCATCCTGATCCCAGCAGTCTGTAATACAGCTCATACAGTAACTGTGTCCACAGGGAATAGCCACTGGATCCTTCAGTAGATCCAGACAGATTGAACAGATGAACTGGTCTTGAAACACTGACATACTGGCTTCTGCCATTTTACTGTATGTAAAAACAGAAGGAAAGTCGAAACATTTAACAGATAGTTTGTTTCTCTGAACTCAAACATTTCCTGGTTCCGTTTATGAAACATGCACAAACAGGTGTGGCAGTGGTATATTAAACAAGTCCACTAGATGTCAGTCTTATAAAGTCACAAAGACAGTGTGAAAAGAGCAAGTGAACACACAGGTGAGCATATTGGGCTTTTTTAATGCAAAGCCCCTGAAACAACATGATGACAGAATGTTTGGGGGGTGCACCTTCTTTAAGAGATTAACAAATCACTGCAATGTGTGTTTCTTATATGGTTTTCTGTCATCACTGTTTTTGTGCTGCTACAGCACTTCAGAAAACTCTTGAGGTAATAATAATGAGGATTATCATAAGGTAGATAATGAACTAAAATAAAACAACACTGATACAGCAGACAAAACAAAACACAACAACACGCTACAAACAAGAACAGCACGTCTGGTTTTATCGCTTTGGATAATCGTGTTTATCTGAATGTTTGTAAATCTGAAGGCCAACCTTACATATAAACAGAAAATGAAAAGAATATATCATAAGTGCAGATGTGCATCAAATCTGTTTAAAAAAAAGCTTTGTAAGTGTATAAGTTTATGTGTGAGTGTGTAATCTCAAACGCAACAAAATGTCACAATTAAAAAACAAACTCCAGGTTGTTTATAATAATCAGGTATGGCAACACTGTGAGAGAATAAGAACGTCCGCTGGTTAACAGCATCATACAGATACAAACTGAGTTACATTCACCTGCATCTGCTGATGAATCAAGAGTCTAAAATAAAGACAAGAATAAATGAGATTCAGTTTCACACCACTACATTTATTAAGTAAAGAAACAAAGAACAACATATTTTGCTGTAATAAACAAGATTATTCATTTATTTACACTACTATCTGTTGTATGTTTACTATTTTTAAGATATTAAGATAAGATTTTTACTCTGATATCTGACGTTTTTTTGTTACATTGACAGAATCAATATCAATTGAGTGATCAAAAAATAAGAGACTAAATTTTACACAGTAAGTGATGCATTATTCAGCTTAAACTTTTAATATGACATTATTATTTGAAGAATCTCTGTATCATTTATATTGTCAGATCACACAGTTTCACTGATCCATAAACCCAAAATCCAGGATAGAGAGGTTGAGTGAATGTGGTTTGGACTCTGTGGATGAGGGTCATTATTGTGTCAGAGACGCTGTAGAAGGACAGAGTTCCTGCACTGTGATTCACATACACTCCTATTCTACAAGATCTGGACACTACAGGGAGTTTAGTCTTAATGTTATTGTGAGAGAATGAGCAACTAGAGTTAGAGCAGCACAAACACCAGGACTGATCATTTAATCCAAACAAACACTCATGACCCTGTCCCTTCCTGCTGATGCTCTTATATGACACAGATATATACACCTGACCACTCCACTCAACCTCCCAGTAACAGCGTCCACACACACTCTCTCTACACAACACCTGATGATAACCATTAAATCTGTCTGGATGATCAGGATACGGCTGGTCTCTGTCAGTATAAGTAATCACTGTGTTCCCTTCAGACAGACTGAGATGTTTATTTGCTGTGTTTGGATCCAGAGTGACCTGACGATAATCTAAGAAATCAATCAAATAATGTTTATGTCAATTAGGATATTTGAATTTTAAATATTAAAACTTTACTTTGGGACAGTCATTGTGTTGAACAATTATGAGGTTATAATTCTCCAATAAGTTTGTCTAAAATATTATGATCAGATTTTGAGTTTTCAAATCAAATAATGTAATTTATTTAAGTGTTGAGAATTTGTGTTTATAGAAACATTTAACAGTTTGTGTGTAAAAGAAATTCTTGAATTATGAACTGCTGTTTGATCTCATAGTTATGATTTACTGTAACATAGTTATTTATTTTCTGTTTATTGTGCACATTCAGTGATTGATGAACATCATTATAGAGGAGGTTTAAAATAACTTAAATGTCTTAATATGATCTCTTTACTATGTGTGTGTGTTTGTTTGTTGAGACTTACATTTTAGAAACTGCTTCCTGGTCTCGGGTTCAGGAGTAACTGTATCAGAAATAATATACATTCAAGTTTAAAGAGTAACATACCCTGTATTTCAACGAAATATAATATTGTTATTATATGATGTGTGACTTACTTCTAAAAGAGAAATAGATGTTTTACCTTTGTCATATAACTTTTCTATCTCTTCTTTGCAGAAATGCTCAAGTTTTTCTCTCAGATGAGAGACACATTTTCCAACATCTTCAAAAGAGACGAGAGAACTGACAGTGATGTTGAGAGAGTCTGTAGATCCAGGAGGAACAGAGAGAGACTGAAAACTCTAAACACACACAAAGACAAACAACAGAAACATTTCATATTAAATACAGTCTTTTCAAAACAAGCTCTTCTCCTCCTAAAGACCACTGTCCTGTTTTTCAGATGTCTGTTACCTGGAGGAAATGGATGTGATCATCTGTGTGTGAAAGCTGCTCCAGCTCAGCATCTCTCCTCTTCAGATCATCAATCTCCTGCTCCAGTCGCTTCAAGACTCCTTCAGCTCGACTCACTTCAGTCTTTTCCTGATCTCTGATCAGCCGTGTCACCTCAGAGCGTCTTCTCTCAATGGAGCGGATCAGTTCAGTAAAGATCCTCTCACTGTCCTCCACTGCTGTCTGTGCAGAGCTGTTAGGACACACAGAGAGACGAGCATTACAATCAGTCCATTCACTGCTCTTACTGGTACCTCACACACAGTCTGTTACCCACAGTGGACTTCAGTGGGACTGGAAAGTGATCCAGCACTGGACTCCTCACTGACTGATTGGAGGAGAGTCCTAACTGAGTGTCAAACAGCTCTTCCAGCAGTCAGCAGTTGTTCTTCTCATCAAAACTCACCTTATGAGTCTCCACAGTCTCTCTCAGCTCCTGAACATCCTTCTGTCTCTCCTGGATTCTCTGCTGGTATGTTTTCTGTCTCTCCTTCAGTTCTTTCTGTTGGAAATGATGATAAATCAGATAAACTGTAAATAAGAGTGAATTTGAAAATCAGAGAAATATATGTTATATAAAAACTAATATATAATTTATAACAATAGTTATCCTTATTGTGTATCTACAGTTTGATCATGAAGTAATATTTATTTACTGTTTAACTCTGAACTAATCATATTATCATACCACTTGTTTTCATCTCTTACCTGTTTCTCAGTCCTCTCTGCTGCAGCTGATACAGTCTTATGATTATTGTGTTCATCCACCATACACAGATAACATATACAGCACTGATCAGTGTGACAGTAAATCTCGAGTAGTTTATCATGTTGAGAGCAGATCATCTGCTGAAGTCGTCCAGTAGCATCTATCAGTTTGTGTCTCTTTCCTTTGAAGAAATTCTCATGTTGATCAAAATGAGTTTGACAGTAAGAGTTCAGACACACCAGACAGGACTTGACAGCTTTGTGTTTTCTCTCAGTACAGACGTCACACTCCACATCTCCAGGTTCAGCATAACAGTGATCAGGATGAGCAGCTTGTAGTTTAGTCTTCTTCAGTTTCTCCATCACTTCAGTCAGCATGATGTTTTTACCTAAAACAGGTCTTGGAGGAAGGTCTGTCTGCACTGAGGACAGCTGTAGATTCTCTTCTGATCATCCTGATCCCAGCAGTCTGTAATACAGCTCATACAGTAACTGTGTCCACAGGGAATCGTCACTGGATCCTTCAGTAGATTCAGACAGATTGAACAGATGAACTGATCCTGAGAAAAACTGGCTTCTGCCATTTTTGTGCACGTAAACAAAGACAGAGAAATAAATTCAGCGCTCAGATCGACTGCAAGTTAGTTTCGTTTTCTCTGAACTCTGAACTTCCTTGTTCCGCAACCCGCGTGTTACGTCTACGGGGTTGGTGTTGTTTTGTTCCTCCTCTCTTTCTCTCCACTGTCCCTCCTTAGATCTATTCTGTTGTCCTGTTGGTCCACCGAGATGTCAATCATCCGTCCTTCAAAACGTGACGTCATTCTTCCTCTGCCAATCATCGCCATCCCCTGTCTTAAAGAAGACGCCAAGTCAACGCGCACCAGTCGGTTTCGGCTCAAACATTATTCTGTACTGAACCTAAATCACATCTGTTACCCTTCAAGTATTGTGTGTTCTATTTGTTATATGTGCGCTACCAGTCTGTCACCACTCTTTTCTTGTTTAATTATTGTTGTATTGCATTATGTTCGTCCGTTATGTGGTGGTGTTCTGTTCTCTCTCTGGATACCGGGGAGAAGCGGACAGGTAAGATTGTCGCGCGACACACATTGTGCTCACGTAGTAAAACAACTACTCTGTATTAGACACACTAGTTTAGGAGTAAGCCACTTTTGTACGTTTTGTGTTTGGATTAGTTAGAGTAGTTTAGATACTTTCTGTTTATTCTTTTATTTTATTAGATAGCTTAGAGGGTTTAAACGGTAGTTAGCTGTGTTTTCTTTTGCTCTGTTCTTTCCTTTAGCACCACTCTCGTCCCTTTTCCCTTGGTTAAGAGTTTTGTTCGTTTTATGTAAATATTGTAAATAGCCACAGTATTATCCTTTCTTTACTATTATTATTATTATTATTATTATTATTATTATTTTGTTTACCACTTCCATTCACTAAATTCTGTCATTTAATAAATCACTTGACTGATACGTTTGGCTTCCGTGTCCTTGAAAATACACAAACACCCCTGGGAATTTATTCATTTATTTCTATTTTTAAGTGTTACACCTCTTAATACCCCTAAACCACATCTGGGGTCGTAACACTGCGCAAACAGTTGTATCAGTCATATACAGTAATAAACACAAGTCCACTAGATGTCAGTCTCATCTATCAATCTATTCTATCATTTTCATGCCGATGACTTTATCTTCCTGTAAACTCACACAACAGCTCTTCTATATCTAACCTGCACTGATATCAATTTTCAATTTTTTGTCAGGAAATTTTAGCATTTGTGTCAAAAACCTTTTTAAATATGCTTTTTATAAATGACCTGAAAACTGCTATTAATGCATTAATTTCTTCGAGGTTATAGACTATTGTAATTTACTCTTTACAGTATTTATTGCTGTATTTTATATGAACTCAAGTGTTTCCTGGTTCTGTTTATGAAGCGTGTACAAACATGTGTCAGTCATAAAGGCAACCACTAGATGTCAGTCTTATACAAACACTCACAAAGACAGTCTGCACACACTGTGTTTAACAAGATTAACAAGTAATGCTGTTTTCACAGCACGAAATGTCGACAGATTTTTGGGGTAAAAACTTTTGTAATACTTTTGCTTCCTAACGTGGTGGTGTTTATGTGTTCAGCCTGACTGTCACATTCCGTCATGCATTCAAATCTACTGTGGAGTCACACATTAAGGTTTGCAATTCATTTTTGATTCTTAACCAAACGTGTACTTGATAGTTAACATTCAGTCAGGGACTTGTGTTGTGTTTTTCCAGACAATTTTAGAATTTAGGATATTAAATTACAAACCAAGAAATAACGTAATATAATAAAATTAAAAAAAATTAGTCACATTAAAACGTCAAAAATGATTTAGTAACATTACAAGAGCGCTGACATTAGTCGTGTCTGATACAGAAAATCTACACACAAATGGCTTTTTATTTTAATAATGATAAACAATAAAAGAGTATTTTAACATTTGAACCTTACATCCCAGCGGTTTCAGCACTAAACAATAAGATTTGGGCAATCGTTTGATATTTATTTTGCATTGAAATCGTATTTTCAACATATGATTATTTCACACAAATGTTAACAAATCACACAAATATTTAACAAATAGTTTCTCGTAATTCTGAATCAATAATTAATAAGAAGCAAACCTGACGTTTTATTTGCTGAGTTTACTCTGCCACCCAGCGGTTAGTCTAATAGATAACAGTGTGCGTGACGTATTTTATATAACTGCTGTAAGTTTCCCGAAACTTACCTGTTGAAAACATTTATGGCAGGTTATTTTAATAATAGCAGTAATGTCTGCCTGACATTAAGATTAAGTTTGCCTGAAAATTTCGGTTTGGTTTTGGCTAGTCGTTCATAAAAACTAGAAGAATGTCCAGATATTCAGAGAATTGAATGTATGGAGCTGCTGTACTTCAGTGTTTCAGTAAAAAGGTTCATCTAAAGTAGGTTTGATGACTAATTTGTTACACTGTGGACATTTGAGAAATAAGATTGTTAATACTAAGAATGCAGTTCATTTTTTAGGGTTGGGTTAGGTCTGTAAACATTATAATTAGTTTCATATAAATATAATAGAAATCTATGACATGTTCTTTAGTTAATCAAATAAATATGTGCACTTGTCTATTACACGTGTAAAAATGTGCAGTTGTTTGGGTCCCAGAGAATACACAAATTAATAAAACGTAAATGTTTAGTAAACTCAAAAGGCTGAATGTAAATGTAAATAGTGATTTTTGAGATTTTTTGGAGGCATCGTACTGATTGTACGTTATAATCAGACAAACAAGATAATAAATTTAATTAGTCAAAAAAAGATAATTCTTCAAATAATCATGTCTTGTCTTCCAGGCATGAAGAAAGAAAAGAAGGAAAGGACCATTTGAAATGTTAATGGCATTAGGAGGTTTGTTTAAAATGTTAGTTGTTATATATGTATTGGTTTCGATTTCTTTGAAATAAAGATTTTCTGGTTCTTAGTTTCTTAGGAGTGGTGCAAAGAAATTGATATTTGAAGTTATATGGGTTATAAATCGGGCTGTATAATTCAGATAGTGATCCTCTCACTATCTGAATTATAAAGTTATGTAAAATTATATTTATTAATAAGGGTATTTGACCATGGTTTAATTTTAGGTAATTTTCATTTTTATAAAATACAGTTACATTAACATTTTTATTTTTTTTGTTTATGTTTATTGTTATAAAAACCTTTTACCTTTCCATCAATTTATAGTTTGTCATGATTAGACTAAAATTAAACTGTGAAATATTAAAGTTAATAGTGAAATAACATATGGTTGTTCCTCCTGAGGAATGGTGACAGTAAACAGGTTAAAGTGCTAAATATAAAATAATTTCTTTTTTAAGAGCAGGGTTTAAGTTGAATTGTAGACATAATAAAAAGTACTGTGTTGTTTCTGCAGATAGACGTATATTTGTTTCTTTTGGTTATAGCTGTCTTCATTATTGTACCGTTTCATTGTATGGAAAGAAGCTGCTTTATATTCCTCAAATTATTTTTCGTTGTCTTCCAGGAATGAAGAAAGTCAAATGGATTTTTTGCATGAACTTTGTTGTACTTGTTTGTATGTACTTGTTAAGTGTTTTCAGAGTCACAACACTTTAGTTTCATTCTCTTTGGAATTAAGATTATCTGGTTTTAAGTTTTAGACACAAGATCAAAGTTGTTTAAAATAAGAGGACATGGCAACATTGCTGTGCAAACTTGTAACAAGAATAAATAAGAGACTCAGTTTCCCTGTCAGTAAAATTTATTAAGTTAAAGCAGCATAAAGTATTAATGCTGTAGAAAAAATAATAATTCTTTATTTATACTGAACTACTTACTGCAGTATGTACAGGTGTCATATATGTAAGTTGAATTGTCATCACCTGAATACTAACACGCACACTACATTTCCCATGAGCACCGTACCTTGGACTGATAACATCCGCAGCTGAACCGCATTACCTGGACTATAAAAGACTGCCACACGCACGTCTTGTTTTGCCTCAGGTGAACATTTCTGAGCGTTTATTATTCTACTGGACTACCTGTTGCTGACCCTGCTGTGTTTTGTTTTGATCCTTTGCTGCCTGTCTCTGACCCTCGCCTGGTTTTACGCTCTGTGATTGTTATCTGCCTGCCCTGACCCTTTGCCTGTTGTTTGACTGCGATTTTGCCTGTCTGCCCCTGTTTACCCTGCCTGTACGACTACTCTTTTGAATAAAAGCTTGCAAATGGATCCCAGCCTGTCAATACCACATGAATACCATAGACATAAGTAGTTGTGCCATCAAATCATTATTATTTAAAATAAAAAATAAGACTTATTATTTGAAAATTATCATGTTCTTAAGTTTTCATTTTATTGGACATGGAAATGTTTTTATTTCATTAAAGATTCTTTATATTCCTTCTGTTTTTTCTCTCAAATCATTGTTAGTGCCAATAAGAAAAAATTTACTCTGATATTAAACGTGTTTTATATCATTAATAAAATCTCATGTGTAAGTCGCTTTGGATAAAACCTTCTGCTAAATACATGTAAAATATATATAATATAATATAATATAATCATAATATTTCATGGTTGCTAATTTATCACTGACCTTAAAAGTCTAACATCACAACATTATGTCCAGAATCTCTGATTTTTATATTCTATATTGTTAAATCACACAGTTTTGCAGATCTTTTAACCCAAAATCCAGGATAGAGAGGTTGAGTGAATGTGGTTTGGACTCTGTGGATGAGGGTCATTATTGTGTCAGAAACGCTGTAGAAGGACAGAGTTCCTGCACTGTGATTCACATACACTCCTATTCTAAAAGATCTGGACACTACAGGGAGTTTAGTGTTAATGTTATTGTGAGAGAATGAGCAACTGGAGTTAGAGCAGCGCAAACACCAGGACTGATCATTAGATCCAAACACACACTCATCACCCTGTCCCTTCCTGCTGATGCTCTTATATGACACAGATATACGCACATCACCACTCCACTCAACCTCCCAGTAACAGCGTCCACACACACTCTCTCTACACAACACCTGACGAATAACATCAAATCTGTCTGGATGATCAGGATACGGCTGGTCTTTGCCAGTGTTAGTAATCACTCTGTTCTCCTCAGACAGACTGAGACGTTTATATGCTGTGTTTGGATCCAGAGTGACCTGACGATAATCTGATGGAAACAAATCATATGTGTAAATTAGGTTAATTTACATAAGTTATAATTAAATTAGGTTGCAATCAAGTCTTATTTATTGCAATTTTTATGAACAGTGACGGTGTTTAAAAGGAATCAAAGATTACATTATTTAGAAAAAGAACCTGACTGTTTTAAGGCATTACAAAATAATCTGCAAAATTCTTGCTGTGTGTGTAAATGTGTCTGTGAATGTATTTTATATGTTAATTTGTGAGTTTTTTGGTCACTTAGTTGCACAGTAAAAAAAATATTTTGTTCAATAGTTTTATTGCTCAAATTGATTTTGTTTTGTGGAAGACAGTAGATAAACAGATATAGAGACTTTAAATAATTTTAAACCATTTAAATATTTATATATTAAATATTAATTGAATTGTAGTAATAATTTAATAATAATAATAATTTAAGTGTAGAGATTTCATCATAATTTTGAAATGACTTCTTTATATGTGAATGTTTGTTTGTTGATACTCACATTGCAGGAACTGCTCCCTAATCTTGGGTTCAGGGGTAACTATATGAAAAAAATGATTTGATACTGTATGTTTTATACAGAATATGATATTGTAATTGCATTATATGTGCCTTATTTCTGAAAGAAGTAAGTGCTTTACCTCTGTCTGATATCTCTATGAAAATATTTTCCAGTTTTTCTCTCAGATGAGATACAGATTTTACTACATCATCATAAGAGAAGAGAGAACTGACAGTGAGTGAGTCTGTAGATCCAGGAGGAACAGAGAGAGACTGAAAACTCTAAACAAACACACAACAAACAACAAAAATGGTTAATAGAAAATAATTTTTTGTAAAACATAATATTTACTTTTTAAAAACACTGTGTTGTTTTTCAGCTCTCTGTTACCTGGAGGAAATGGATGTGATCATCATCTGTGTGTAAAAGCTGCTCCAGCTCAGCGTCTCTCCTCTTCAGATCATCAATCTCCTGCTCCAGTCGCTTCAAGACTCCTTCAGCTCGACTCACTTCAGTCTTTTCCTGATCTCTGATCAGCCGTGTCACCTCAGAGCGTCTTCTCTCAATGGAGCGGATCAGTTCAGTAAAGATCCTCTCACTGTCCTCCACTGCTGTCTGTGCAGAGCGCTGTTAGGACACACAGAGAGACGAGCATTACAATCAGTCCATTCACTCGGCTCTTACTGGTACCTCACACAGTCTGTTACCCACAGTGGACTTCAGTGGGACTGGAAAGTGATCCAGCACTGGACTCCTCACTGACTGATTGGAGGAGAGTCCTAACTGAGTGTCAAACAGCTCTTCCAGCAGTCAGCAGTTGTTCTTCTCATCAAAACTCACCTTATGAGTCTCCACAGTCTCTCTCAGCTCCTGAACATCCTTCTGTCTCTCCTGGATTCTCTCCTGGTATGTTTTCTGTCTCTCCTTCAGTTCTTTCTGTTGGAAATAATGATAAATCAGATAAACTGTAAATAAGTGAATTTGAAAATCAAATAAATATATGTTATACAAAAACGTACATATAATTTATAACAATAGTTATCCTTACTGTGTGTCTACAGTTTGATCATGAAGTAATATTTATTTACTGTTTAACTCTGAACTAATCATATTATCATACCACTTGTTTTCATCTCTTACCTGTTTCTCAGTCCTCTCTGCTGCAGCTGATACAGTCTTATGATTATTGTGTTCATCCACCATACACAGATAACATATACAGCACTGATCAGTGTGACAGTAAATCTCGAGTAGTTTATCATGTTGAGAGCAGATCATCTGCTGAAGTCGTCCAGTAGCATCTATCAGTTTGTGTCTCTTTCCTTTGAAGAAATTCTCATGTTGATCAAAATGAGTTTGACAGTAAGAGTTCAGACACACCAGACAGGACTTGACAGCTTTGTGTTTTCTCTCAGTACAGACGTCACACTCCACATCTCCAGGTTCAGCATAACAGTGATCAGGATGAGCAGCTTGTAGTTTAGTCTTCTTCAGTTTCTCCATCACTTCAGTCAGCATGATGTTTTTACCTAAAACAGGTCTTGGAGTGAAGGTCTGTCTGCACTGAGGACAGCTGTAGATTCTCTTCTGATCATCCTGATCCCAGCAGTCTGTAATACAGCTCATACAGTAACTGTGTCCACAGGGAATCGTCACTGGATCCTTCAGTAGATTCAGACAGATTGAACAGATGAACTGATCCTGAGAAAAACTGGCTTCTGCCATTTTTGTGCACGTAAACAAAGACAGAGAAATAAATTCAGCGCTCAGATCGACTGCAAGTTAGTTTCGTTTTCTCTGAACTCTGAACTTCCTTGTTCCGCAACCCGCGTGTTACGTCTACGGGGTGTTAGTGTTGTTTTGTTCCTCCTCTCTTTCTCTCCACTGTCCCTCCTTAGATCTATTCTGTTGTCCTGTTGGTCCACCGAGATGTCAATCATCCGTCCTTCAAAACGTGACGTCATTCTTCCTCTGCCAATCATCGCCATCCCCCTGTCTTAAAGAAGACGCCAAGTCAACGCGCACCAGTCGGTTTCGGCTCAAACATTATTCTGTACTGAACCTAAATCACATCTGTTACCCTTCAAGTATTGTGTGTTCTATTTGTTATATGTGCGCTACCAGTCTGTCACCACTCTTTTCTTGTTTAATTATTGTTGTATTGCATTATGTTCGTCCGTTATGTGGTGGTGTTCTGTTCTCTCTCTGGATACCGGGGAGAAGCGGACAGGTAAGATTGTCGCGCGACACACATTGTGCTCACGTAGTAAACAACTACTCTGTATTAGACACACTAGTTTAGGAGTGGGTGCCACTTTTGTACGTTTTGTGTTTGGATTAGTTAGAGTAGTTTAGATACTTTCTGTTTATTCTTTTATTTTATTAGATAGCTTAGAGGGTTTAAACGGTAGTTAGCTGTGTTTTCTTTTGCTCTGTTCTTTCCTTTAGCACCACTCTCGTCCCTTTTCCCTTGGTTAAGAGTTTTGTTCGTTTTATGTAAATATTGTAAATAGCCACAGTATTATCATTTCTTTACTATTATTATTATTGTTATTATTATTATTATTATTATTATTTTGTTTACCACTTCCATTCACTAAATTCTGTCATTTAATAAATCACTTGACTGATACGTTTGGCTTCCGTGTCCTTGAAAATACACAAACACCCCTGGGAATTTATTCATTTATTTCTATTTTTAAGTGTTACACCTCTTAATACCCCTAAACCACATCTGGGGTCGTAACACTGCGCAAACAGTTGTATCAGTCATATACAGTAATAAACACAAGTCCACTAGATGTCAGTCTCATCTATCAATCTATTCTATCATTTTCATGCAGATGACTTTATCTTCCTGTAAACTCACACAACAGCTCTTCTATATCTAACCTGCACTGATATCAATTTTCAATTTTTTGTCAGGAAATTGTAGCATTTGTGTCAAAAACCTTTTTAAATATGCTTTTTATAAATGACCTGAAAACTGCTATTAATGCATTAATTTCTTCGAGGTTATAGACTATTGTAATTTACTCTTTACAGTATTTATTGCTGTATTTTATATGAACTCAAGTGTTTCCTGGTTCTGTTTATGAAGCGTGTACAAACATGTGTCAGTCATAAAGGCAACCACTAGATGTCAGTCTTATACAAACACTCACAAAGACAGTCTGCACACACTGTGTTTAACAAGATTAACAAGTAATGCTGTTTTCACAGCACGAAATGTGACAGATTTTTGGGGTAAAAAACTTTTGTAATACTTTTGCTTCCTAACGTGGTGGTGTTTATGTGTTCAGCCTGACTGTCACATTCCGTCATGCATTCAAATCTACTGTGGAGTCACACATTAAGGTTTGCAATTCATTTTTGATTCTTAACCAAACGTGTACTTGATAGTTAACATTCAGTCAGGGACTTGTGTTGTGTTTTTCCAGACAATTTTAGAATTTAGGATATTAAATTACAAACCAAGAAATAACGTAATATAACAAAATAAAAAAAAAATTAGTCACATTAAAACGTCAAAAATGATTTAGTAACATTACAAGAGCGCTGACATTAGTCGTAACACTTTATGTTGGCTGTTTTCTCCAATGAAGTAAAGCCTGCGCTTGTATTGTTCTCATATTTGCTTTGCATAAAAACATTAATGAAATATATGTTAAATATATCGCTATATATATATATATATATATATATATATATATATATATATATATATATATGTTATGTTTTTCATTCTAGGGCTACTGCATTAATATTGCGATACATTTCCTTCTTACAGTCTACTAATACAGGTAAGTCATTTTCTTAGCAATTTCTGCCAACTTTTCTGCTAATTGCAACATAAAAATAAAAAATAAATGTCATTATTAACAATAATCATTTAGGACGTATTAAATATTTTAACATTCATTATAATAGTAATTTACCAGACGTTCAACTGAATCGATCCGCAAAATGATTCAATTCAATTCAATTCAATTTTATTTGTATAGCGCTTTTCACAAAGGACATTGTATCAAAGCAGCTTTACATGTAATAACAGATAGCAGTCAGTGGTCAGGGATTCAAAAAAACTCTTTAAGAGAGAAAAAAAACCCTGACATGACGTGTTATAGTTGCAATCCGTAGCATGTGCAGTCCGTAATAAAGGACACAATTTGCCATTGATCGCATCTATAACTCGCTATGCAGTTTACAGGATACAGAGACATACATTATAGGATACAGAAATTACTTTAGAGATTGAGTAAAATGTTATTTGTGAACTGTAATGTAGTCGATTTGATTGTAATTTAACAGGTGTAGGAGGTTGTCCTGGGTGGTCGACATTAGTAGCACCAGGATGGACATCAGGTGGGGCAGTGTTGTGCCAGCTGGAACTCATTCCTCGGGATACCTCGGAGAAAGGGAGAGGGGGGTGGAGAGAGAGAGAGAGAGAGAGAGAGAGAGAGAGAGAGAGGGGTCAGAACAGAGTAGCATTAGCGTAGCAGCCGTTCCTATGTAGATGTAAGCAGTTATATGTGATAACACATGCAGTATGCAGTATGTGTGTGTGCCCGGTTCCAGTTGAGTTAACTATTGCGGCCTTAGAGAGTTGGATCTGAGATTATGTGAATGCGAGGCTAAAGAGATAAGTCTTTAATTTAGTTTTAAACTGCTCGAGTGTGTCTGACTTTACTGGGAAGGTCATTCCATAGTTTTGGTGCTAAGTAGGAGAAGGATCTTCCACCTTTAGATTTTTTTGATATTCTTGGAACTATTAACAGCTCGCCATTTTGTGAACACAATGTCCGTGATGGATTGTATGCTGATAGTAGTTCATGGAGGTATAACGGTGCTAAGCCATTTAGGGCTTTGTATGTAATTAACAGAATTTTAAAATGTATGCGATACTTTACAGGTAGCCAGTGCAGTGTTGCTAGGAGTGGACTAATGTGGTCATACTTTTTTGATCTAGTGAGAACTCTAGCAGCTGCATTTTGAACCAGCTGAAGCTTATTTATTTGCTTTGCATGACACCCCCCCAGTAATGAATTACAGTAGTCAATTCTGGAGGTCATAAACGCGTGGATTAGCTTCTCTATATCTGAGACAGACAGCATATGTCGCATCTTTGAAATATTTCTAAGGTGAAAAAATGCAGTTCGGCATACATTGGAAATGTGACCATCGAAAGACAGGTTCTTATCTAGAATAACACCTAGGTGATTCAGTTTTGAAGTGCCTAACAACGTCATGGGTCAGTGTTGTACAGGACGTCATAATAAACAGTGTGGCTGCAGTGATCCAGCAGATGGCGCACACACACACTGTGGAATTTTCCATGTTTGCATGTGTGTGCCAAACCTATGATACAGCACATTCTAGAGCATGAACACCTTAAAACAGTCACACAAAATCATCTCCTGTCTGTATTAGACATCATTCAGAGAACGATTTTAAAAAGCTGATGGAAATGCATTACAGAATCCACAAAAACACTGCCGTTTAATTCTCGACCTAAGATAGACTTAAGTTATCTGCACGAGGGAGTTTGTGGAAACTAGTATTTGGAGACAAGAAAGAAAAACATCAGTATTTTTAAGCTTTATTATTTTATTTTATTTTCAAAAAATCAGGGACAAAACAAATGTTTCAAGGTCACACTGGCAGATACACTAAAAGAATGAGTGTTTTCAGTCTCTTGAGGCAAGAAACCAACACTACTGTGTGTGTGAATAAGAGTGCATGTCTGTCTCCACAAAAACACGTGTAACATCCAACTTTAAAAACGTTGTGTACCTTGTGATCTACCCAAAGAACACACACAACACCAGTAGTGTTTTCACTATAAACATGCACAAAGATCATATACATTTATAAAAATATTTGATTAAAAATAGATGTCAGCGCTCTGTACAGTGTTGAAGAAGTTCTGCTGGGAATATGATTTGTCTGTATTAACATCAATCTGCAAAAGAGCGATTAAAACTATTGTAAGGATAGCTATTTAAACATTAAACAATATTCATTCTCTGTACATTATTAAAACAAACAAACTTAAGTTATTATGACGCACAAGATCACATCAGCATTTTAATCATTGAAATAATGGAGTTAATGCCACCTGTCTGATACAGAAAATCTACACACAAATGGCTTTTTATTTTAATAATGATAAACAATAAAAGAGTATTTTAACATTTGAACCTTACATCCCAGCGGTTTCAGCACTAAACAATAAGATTTGGGCAATCGTTTGATATTTATTTTGCATTGAAATCGTATTTTCAACATATGATTATTTCACACAAATGTTAACAAATCACACAAATGTTTAACAAATAGTTCCTCGTAATTCTGAATCAATAATTAATAAGAAGCAAACCTGACGTTTTATTTGCTGAGTTTACTCTGCCACCCAGCGGTTAGTCTAATAGATAACAGTGTGCGTGACGTATTTTATATAACTGCTGTAAGTTTTTCCGAAACTTACCTGTTGAAAACATTTATGGCAGGTTATTTTAATAATAGCAGTAATGTCTGCCTGACATAGATTAAGTTTGCCTGAAAATTTCGGTTTGGTTTTGGTTAGTCGTTCATAAAAACTAGAAGAATGTCCAGATATTCGGAGAATTGAATGTATGGAGCTGCTGTACTTCAGTGTTTCAGTAAAAAGGTTCATCTAAAGTAGGTTTGATGACTAATTTGTTACACTGTGGACATTTAGGAATACTGAGAATGCAGTTCATTTTTTAGGGTTGGGTTAGGTCTGTAAACATTATAATTAGTTTCATATAAATATAATAGAAATCTATGACATGTTCTTTAGTTAATCAAATAAATATGTGCACTTGTCTATTACACGTGAATGTAAAAATGTGCAGTTGTTTGGGTCCCAGAGAATACACAAATTAATAAAACGTAAATGTTTAGTAAACTCAAAAGGCTGAATGTAAATGTAAATAGTGATTTTTGAGATTTTTTGGAGGCATCGTACTGATTGTACGTTATAATCAGACAAACAAGATAATAAATTTAATTAGTCAAAAAAAGATAATTCTTCAAATAATCATGTCTTGTCTTCCAGGCATGAAGAAAGAAAAGAAGGAAAGGACCATTTGAAATGTTAATGGCATTAGGAGGTTTGTTTAAAATGTTAGTTGTTATATATGTATTGGTTTCGATTTCTTTGAAATAAAGATTTTCTAGTTCTTAGTTTCTTAGGAGTGGTGCAAAGAAATTGATATTTGAAGTTATATGGGTTATAAATCGGGCTGTATAATTCAGATAGTGATCCTCTCACTATCTGAATTATAAAGTTATGTAAAATTATATTTATTAATAAGGGTATTTGACCATGGTTTAATTTTAGGTAATTTTCATTTTTATAAAATACAGTTACATTAACATTTTTATTTTTTTTGTTTATGTTTATTGTTATAAAAACCTTTTACCTTTCCATCAATTTATAGTTTGTCATGATTAGACTAAAATTAAACTGTGAAATATTAAAGTTAATAGTGAAATAACATATGGTTGTTCCTCCTGAGGAATGGTGACAGTAAACAGGTTAAAGTGCTAAATATAAAATAATTTCTTTTTTAAGAGCAGGGTTTAAGTTGAATTGTAGACATAATAAAAAGTGCTGTGTTGTTTCTGCAGATAGACGTATATTTGTTTCTTTTGGTTATAGCTGTCTTCATTATTGTACCGTTTCATTGTATGGAAAGAAGCTGCTTTATATTCCTCAAATTATTTTTCGTTGTCTTCCAGGAATGAAGAAAGTCAAATGGATTTTTTGCATGAACTTTGTTGTACTTGTTTGTATGTACTTGTTAAGTGTTTTCAGAGTCACAACACTTTAGTTTCATTCTCTTTGGAATTAAGATTATCTGGTTTTAAGTTTTAGACACAAGATCAAAGTTGTTTAAAATAAGAGGACATGGCAACATTGCTGTGCAAACTTGTAACAAGAATAAATAAGAGACTCAGTTTCCCTGTCAGTAAAATTTATTAAGTTAAAGCAGCATAAAGTATTAATGCTGTAGAAAAAATAATAATTCTTTATTTATACTGAACTACTTACTGCAGTATGTACAGGTGTCATATATGTAAGTTGAATTGTCATCACCTGAATACTAACACGCACACTACATTTCCCATGAGCACCGTACCTTGGACTGATAACATCTGCAGCTGAACCGCATTACCCGGACTATAAAAGACTGCCACACGCACGTCTTGTTTTGCATTTCTGAGCGTTTATTATTTTATTGGACTACCTGTTGCTGACCCTGCTGTGTTTTGTTTTGATCCTTTGCTGCCTGTCTCTGACCCTCGCCTGGTTTTACGCTCTGTGATTGTTATCTGCCTGCCCTGACCCTTTGCCTGTTGTTTGACTGCGATTTTGCCTGTCTGCCCCTGTTTACCCTGCCTGTACGACTACTCTTTTGAATAAAAGCTTGCAAATGGATCCCAGCCTGTCAATACCACATGAATACCATAGACATAAGTAGTTGTGCCATCAAATCATTATTATTTAAAATAAAAAATAAGACTTATTATTTGAAAATTATCATGTTCTTAAGTTTTCATTTTATTGGACATGGAAATGTTTTTATTTCATTAAAGATTCTTTATATTCCTTCTGTTTTTTCTCTCCAATCATTGTTAGTGCCAATAAGAAAAAATTTACTCTGATATTAAACGTGTTTTATATCATTAATAAAATCTCATGTGTAAGTCGCTTTGGATAAAACCTTCTGCTAAATACATGTAAAATATATATAATATAATATAATATAATATAATCATAATATTTCATGGTTGCTAATTTATCACTGACCTTAAAAGTCTAACATCACAACATTATGTCCAGAATCTCTGATTTTTATATTCTATATTGTTAAATCACACAGTTTTGCAGATCTTTTAACCCAAAATCCAGGATAGAGAGGTTGAGTGAATGTGGTTTGGACTCTGTGGATGAGGGTCATTATTGTGTCAGAAACGCTGTAGAAGGACAGAGTTCCTGCACTGTGATTCACATACACTCCTATTCTAAAAGATCTGGACACTACAGGGAGTTTAGTGTTAATGTTATTGTGAGAGAATGAGCAACTGGAGTTAGAGCAGCGCAAACACCAGGACTGATCATTATACCCGAACACACACTCATGACCCTGTCCCTTCCTGCTGATGCTCTTATATGACACTGATATTAACACCATACCACTCCACTCAACCTCCCAGTAACTGTGTCCACACACACTCTCTCTACACAACACCTGATGATAATAATCAAATCTGTCTGGATGATCAGGATACGGCTGGTCTTTGCCAGTGTTAGTAATCACTCTGTTCTCCTCAGACAGACTGAGACGTTTATATGCTGTGTTTGGATCCAGAGTGACCTGACGATAATCTGATGGAAACAAATCATATGTGTAAATTAGGTTAATTTACATAAGTTATAATTAAATTAGGTTGCAATCAAGTCTTATTTATTGCAATATTTATGAACAGTGACGGTGTTTAAAAGGAATCAAAGATTACATTATTTAGAAAAAGAACTTGACTGTTTTAAGGCATTACAAAATAATCTGCAAAATTCTTGCTGTGTGTGTAAATGTGTCTGTGAATGTATTTTATATGTTAATTTTTTTGCTCAAATTGATTTTGTTTTGTGGAAGACAGTAGATAAACAGATATAGAGACTTTAAATAATTTTAAACCATTTAAATATTTATATATTAAATATTAATTGAATTGTAGTAATAATTTAATAATAATAATAATTTAAGTGTAGAGATTTCATCATAATTTTGAAATGACTTCTTTATATGTGAATGTTTGTTTGTTGATACTCACATTGCAGGAACTGCTCCCTAATCTTGGGTTCAGGGGTAACTATATGAAAAAAATGATTTGATACTGTATGTTTTATACAGAATATGATATTGTAATTACATTATATATGCCTTATTTCTGAAAGAAGTAAGTGCTTTACCTCTGTCTGATATCTCTATGAAAATATTTTCCAGTTTTTCTCTCAGATGAGATACAGATTTTACTACATCATCATAAGAGAAGAGAGAACTGACAGTGAGTGAGTCTGTAGATCCAGGAGGAACAGAGAGAGACTGAAAACTCTAAACACACACAAAGACAAACAACACAAACATTAAACAGAAAATATAATCTCTGTAAAACATGCTCTTCACTGTGTTGTTTTTAGCTCTCTGTTACCTGGAGGAAATGGATGTGATCATCTGTGTGTGAAAGCTGCTCCAGCTCAGCGTCTCTCCTCTTCAGATCATCAATCTCCTGCTCCAGTCGCTTCAAGACTCCTTCAGCTCGACTCACTTCAGTCTTTTCCTGATCTCTGATCAGCTGTATCACCTCAGAGCGTCTTCTCTCAATGGAGAGGATCAGTTCAGTAAAGATCCTCTCACTGTCCTCCACTGCTGTCTGTGCAGAGCGCTGTTAGGACACACAGAGAGACGAGCATTACAATCAGTCCATTCACTCGGCTCTTACTGGTACCTCACACAGTCTGTTACCCACAGTGGACTTCAGTGGGACTGGAAAGTGATCCAGCACTGGACTCCTCACTGACTGATTGGAGGAGAGTCCTAACTGAGTGTCAAACAGCTCTTCCAGCAGTCAGCAGTTGTTCTTCTCATCAAAACTCACCTTATGAGTCTCCACAGTCTCTCTCAGCTCCTGAACATCCTTCTGTCTCTCCTGGATCCTCTGCTGGTATGTTTTCTGTCTCTCCTTCAGTTCTTTCTGTTGGAAATAATGATAAATCAGATAAACAGTAAATAAGTGAATTTGAAAATCAAAGAACTATATGTTATACAAAAACGTACATATAATTTATAACAATAGTTATCCTTATTGTGTGTCTACAGTTTGATCATGAAGTAATATTTATTTACTGTTTAACTCTGAACTAATCATATTATCATACCACTTGTTTTCATCTCTTACCTGTTTCTCAGTCCTCTCTGCTGCAGCTGATACAGTCTTATGATTATTGTGTTCATCCACCATACACATAAGACATATACAGCACTGATCAGTGTGACAGTAAATCTCTAGTAGTTTATCATGTTGAGAGCAGATCATCTGCTGAAGTCGTCCAGTAGCATCTATCAGTTTGTGTCTCTTTCCTTTAAATAAATTCTCATGTTGATCAAAATGAGTTTGACAGTAAGAGTTCAGACACACCAGACAGGACTTGACAGCTTTGTGTTTTCTCTCAGTACAGACGTCACACTCCACATCTCCAGGTTCAGCATAACAGTGATCAGGATGAGCAGCTTGTAGTTTAGTCTTCTTCAGTTTCTCCATCACTTCAGTCAGCATGATGTTTTTACCTAAAACAGGTCTTGGAGTGAAGGTCTGTCTGCACTGAGGACAGCTGTAGATTCTCTTCTGATCATCCTGATCCCAGCAGTCTGTAATACAGCTCATACAGTAACTGTGTCCATTAGGAATCGTCACTGGATCCTTCAGTAGATCCAGACAGATTGAACAGATGAACTGATCCTGAGAAAAACTGGCTTCTGCCATTTTTGTGCACGTAAACAAAGACAGAGAAATAAATTCAGCGCTCAGATCGACTGCAAGTTAGTTTCGTTTTCTCTGAACTCAAGAACTTCCTTGTGTTAACCCGCGTGTTACGTCTACGGGGTGTTGGTGTTGTTTTGTTCCTCCTCTCTTTCTCTCCACTGTCCCTCCTTAGATCTATTCTGTTGTCCTGTTGGTCCACCGAGATGTCAATCATCCGTCCTTCAAAACGTGACGTCATTCTTACTCTGCCAATCATCGCCATCCCCCTGTCTTAAAGAAGACGCCAAGTCAACGCGCACCAGTCGGTTTCGGCTCAAACATTATTCTGTACTGAACCTAAATCACATCTGTTACCCTTCAAGTATTGTGTGTTCTATTTGTTATATGTGCGCTACCAGTCTGTCACCACTCTTTTCTTGTTTAATTATTGTTGTATTGCATTATGTTCGTCCGTTATGTGGTGGTGTTCTGTTCTCTCTCTGGATACCGGGGAGAAGCGGACAGGTAAGATTGTCGCGCGACACACATTGTGCTCACGTAGTAAACAACTACTCTGTATTAGACACACTAGTTTAGGAGTGGGTGCCACTTTTGTACGTTTTGTGTTTGGATTAGTTAGAGTAGTTTAGATACTTTCTGTTTATTCTTTTATTTTATTAGATAGCTTAGAGGGTTTAAACGGTAGTTAGCTGTGTTTTCTTTTGCTCTGTTCTTTCCTTTAGCCCCACTCTCGTCCCTTTTCCCTTGGTTAAGAGTTTTGTTCGTTTTATGTAAATATTGTAAATAGCCACAGTATTATCCTTTCTTTACTATTATTATTATTATTATTATTATTATTATTATTTTGTTTACCACTTCCATTCACTAAATTCTGTCATTTAATAAATCACTTGACTGATACGTTTGGCTTCCGTGTCCTTGAAAATACACAAACACCCCTGGGAATTTATTCATTTATTTCTATTTTTAAGTGTTACACCTCTTAATACCCCTAAACCACATCTGGGGTCGTAACACTGCGCAAACAGTTGTGTCAGTCATATACAGTAATAAACACAAGTCCACTAGATGTCAGTCTCATCTATCAATCTATCCTATCATTTTCATGCAGATGACTTTATCTTCCTGTAAACTCACACAACAGCTCTTCTATATCTAACCTGCACTGATATCAATTTTCAATTTTTTGTCAGGAAATTTTAGCATTTGTGTCAAAAACCTTTTAAAATATGCTTTTTATAAATGACCTGAAAACTGCTATTAATGCATTAATTTCTTCGAGGTTATAGACTATTGTAATTTACTCTTTACAGTATTTATTGCTGTATTTTATATGAACTCAAGTGTTTCCTGGTTCTGTTTATGAAGCGTGTACAAACATGTGTCAGTCATAAAGGCAACCACTAGATGTCAGTCTTATACAAACACTCACAAAGACAGTCTGCACACACTGTGTTTAACAAGATTAACAATAGTGATGGGAAGTTCGGATCATTTTACTGACTCGGACCTTTGAGTCTCGTTCAGCAAAATGAACGAATCTTTTTTCGAGTCATTTCGTTCATTTTAGCAAAATATAATTAAAATGTTACGTGCTACTTCCCTAACACATCTACTACTTATGCAAACGTTGATCACACTACAAACAACACAAACTATAATGCTATAAGAAACAGAAAAGATTCATTCATCATTTACCTGGCTCACCTCTTATCTGACAAGTCTTCGGGTTTGAGTCGTTCGTTCTTTTGTCACGTGATGTGACGGCTATTGAGCAGAGAAATTAGTTAATTTACCACCTTCCTTACAAAAGGGTGCATAGTCATTATTATTATTATTATTTACTCGTACAGTTATGTGATGCATTTCTGGTCTCAAATTATTGCTTTTAATTTCTGTCACGATGGTTCTTTTCCATAATACTGAATGTAGTAATAAAGATAATAAAGAGTTGGTTATGCTTTTAATTTAATTTTTCTATTTAACTCTATATATTATATAGAGTCTAATCTATAATTTATTATATAGTTATATTATATGTTTATTGATAGACAAAGACAGTGAAAGGACAAAATCAATCAATATTTTATTTATAACAGGATTTTATTTATTTATAAAAATAACACAGATCCTCAAGAAACAGTAACAAATACATAGTGACAGAAATGAACAGACCATTTTTATTTCTAGGAAAATGCTTATTACACATATTTGGATAATTCTATGATAATACTTAAATATGATCCAACATACAAAAAATACAGTTTTACTTTTATAGTATTTATACTCGATCCGGCAAGTGGTCACGCGGACAAAGAGAACGAACGACTCAAAACCCGAAGACTCGGAGAGATGAACTAATCAATTCCTCTTTCCGGCTCTGACTGCATTGGTTTAGCTTATGGGACACGTCACGTGATGAACGAACGACTCAAAACCCGAAGACTCTATAGATGTTGCGCATGCGCGACTGAACGAATCACTCCCGGAGACGACTCGTTCTTCCCGAGTCACATTAAAGATTCGTTCAAAATGAACGAATCGTTCAAGAACGACCCATCACTAATTAACAAGTAATGCTGTTTTCACAACACGAA